>JAYKAV010002927.1:103116-268204 GCA_035582835.1 Phoebastria nigripes | reverse complement strand
TTAAAAAAAAAAAAAAAAAGAAAGAAAAGAAAAGAGAGACTCTTACATACCAGCAAGGACTGAAAGTGTAAGCAATGTATACAAATAACTTTCAAAAACCCAGGCTGCTTTCTCTCAGTATTTACCATGTTGAAGCTCCCTGAAGACTGCCATAATTAGTTTTCTCTCTTACAAGTAATTATGAGCACCTGTAATTTAAAAAAATATTTGTGTCTGAGATATGATCCCTTGGGTATTTTTTCTTTTAGAACCTCCCTCATTTGCTCTTAGAAGTTCTTTTCCACTAACTTCCACTCTTGGGATACTTTAAATGGAATGAAATGTTCCTCTTCAATTACTTTTAAAACCAGATGAGACCTGAAACAACACTGACAATGTTTTTCCTCCCCATGATCACTTTGGAGTGAATGTCATAGTTTCGGGATAGCTGATTACTACCTGATGAGACAGGGAGGTAAGTGAGCTCTATATAGGGTATAGTCAGACCAAGAGTAGCCTTGAAAGGTTTTCACACGGTTCACATTTAAGTCCTCTGAAAATCTCATAGTAGATGGCAACAAYGTATGGGTCCGTATTAATTGCTCTACATAGCTCACTCCATGATGGCCACATATTTTAAAATAATTATAATGTAACCAGAAATGTTGCAAGACAGCTGAATAGAAACTGCCTTGTTGCAGACCCTTGGATCAGACCCTTGTGATACAGGGTGTCTAACTGATGTCTCGATGCCTACTATGGGAACAGGATGGTGGCTCCTGTCGAAACTCTGTCCTGGGGGCAGCTCTTAGTAGCTATTCAGTGACAGAGATATGGATTTTACAAGTAGCTGGATCTTAAGGAAGATCTTTGTTAAGGGATGGTAACTCAACACTTCATATTTTCTCACTGTTCTGTTCCACCCTTTCTCAAAATAGACTGTGTATCGCTCTTTGGGAATTACGCAATACCACAAATCAGAAGATGCTTTAGAGACTGAAAACCCCAGCATTATGTTCCTCTACTCTTCGTTCTGCTTGGATGTGTAGCAGGTCAAACTGTACAGAAATAAATCTTCCATACCTGAATGTTGGCATTAGCTTTAAGCCAAAAGATTTCCTCAGGAAGAATTATTTAATAGTAATTTTGCTTAATGCGAGAAACTGACAGGATAAGCCACGAAGTCTACAAAGAATTGCCCATTAATTTGACAAACCTAAACCGCTGACTATCTGAGAAAAGAATTTGATTCAGTTTTTATTCTAACACTGTATTGATCTTAGAATGATCTTAGCATTCATTTCGGTACAGTAGACCAGTGATTAAATTTTGTGTGTTTTCCTTTTCATAAAGATACTTCGCAATTTCTTTGTACACTGAATCACCAATACAATCTGATGGAACTACTTCTTCATATAAGCAAATTCTCAGTGATGGACAAAAATCACTGAAAGTGATTTGGTTTCAAAAGCACTTTGTTTAAAGGTTGTCAGATACAGTACATACCCCTAAATTCACATGAGGGTTAGTAAGTGTCCTTAGAGGATAGAGATGTGTAGCCTTAAGACTTTAAACCTGCGGGTAACATATAAAGCACAGGACCTATGAAGACTTCCCAGGTTCTGGACAAAAAGTCCATCATGGGAGTTTTCTCAGTTTGTGCTGATAAGGGATTCAGACCTTYCCACTTTTGTATCCTCCTTTCGCAGAAAGAAAGGCCAACTGCACAAGCTTAAAGGAGACACATGCTGGCCCAATCTTCAGTGAGGCTGACTGGGAGACCAGGAGTCAACAGCTCCTGTTGTACAGCTGAGAAAAAGCCTAAGTGGCTCTAATTTTCATTTTCATCCCTCCTTTAATCCCTGTTAAAGACATGGAGACACTATATTCTTGGAGGACAAAAACATCCACTGTTTTTAAGCTACAGCAGTTTCAGAATTTCTCTGCCTTCTATGACATATTAATACCAAACTAAGAAAAGGTTAATTAATACCAAACCAAGAAGTACAGTATGCTTCAGAATGCCCTCCCTCTATCCTGTCATGCAAATACTTTACAAGAACAGGAATGGTATAAAGCTATTTATATCAGCCCTATGCTTGGCTCAGAAATTACCTATAGAAGAAGGTCTTTTCAAGGAGCAGTGCCCATTCCCTCTAAGGCCCCTTAATGTTTTCAGGGAATCGGCTCCACCTGGTTACATTTGACCTTGTTAAAAAGACTGCATTCAAACAAAGGGGAACTAATCTAGATTTCTCAACAAGGATAAAAATGAAAGCAATCACGGGCTTTTCAAAACTTGCAGTGGTCTTGGCTGGATATGCTCACCTTGTAACTGTATTTTCCCAAGAGCCTTTCTCCCAAAGAAGAGGTTGGGATGCTATTGTAATGTCAAATCTGACTCACCGTTACAGTTGCTATTAAAAGTTAGCAGCTGTAATTAGGGGAGAGTTTTGAAGCTGCAGTGTTGTATTGTCAGTTGTAACAGCTTTTAATTATCTTATATTTTTCTTTAAAGTGATCAGCTTTGCAGAAGTTGAATGTGCTTTTATCATTTTTACTCTGGAAATGAGCTGACACGTTTAATATAATTTAGATAGAAATAGTGTTACTGCAGAAAACAATTGGAATCTGTGAACTTTTTAAAGGATTTTGAACACAGGAGACAGCCATAGTGCTTAGAGGGATTTTGCCATCATCCAATTAAAATAGTCCTCCATTCTCTCTAATACCATTCTATCTGGTCTTAAAATGCATAAGACTAATTACATTAACCCACAGAGGCTTGCATGGCTAATACTATTGGCTATTTCCTCAAATAGAAGAATTATAAATGATTAACCACTTTGCAAATAATACCAGTGTTTCTACTGCAGGACTAGATTTGATACATAGATCTGCTGTCATTTTTACACTCCGCTTGCAGCAGTGTATGGTACTCAAGCTTAGAATAGATGCCAATTTTGAAATTGCAATGGCCAATTCCATTGTCCCTCTAGCCTACTTTAGTCTGTCAGGAAACCAAAACCTTTTGTTGCTATTTCTAATCTGGTTTTATGCTGAGGATAGAAAGAATAAAGACAGAGCCTTATAGATTAGTCTTATAATAGGACAAGCCTTGTTATGCATGACTTTACTCCCTTGAAGTCCCTTCACTTGTATCAGAAAAAAAATTCCGTTTTCCAGGGAAGGACCCTGGTTCTTAAGGACCTGAAAGAATGGTGTTGGTGTAGGATCTACTTGTGAAATAGAGTCTGGGTTAGCAGACTATCCTATGGTATGCAGCAGTCTAGAAGGCGAGATACAGCTAAAGAAATACTGTACAGTATTGTAATTTTTGGCAGGCAGCATCCTTGTCAATACGCATGAGCACTGAGATGAATGAGAGAACCTGTCACCCAAGGGATGTTACACACTGATGACAACAACCAGTCACTGGTCCTCTACTCTAACATGTAGTTAGATTAAGTTCTTTTACAGTTATCACTCTGAAAGAAGGAAAACTGCTAGGCAGCAAAGGACAAGCAGCATTGGTAGTGCAGCCATTCTTGCAGCCAGTATTGATGTTTTTACTTTTTGGATCCTGCTTCATAACTGATTCGTCAAGACTGGAAAAAGTGAAAATTCTGTCAGCTTCAGGATCCCCAGCAAACCTGAAAATTAATCCATATATTATGATATTGTCCACTGTAACCCCAGTAGAGACCAATTTAGCCCATGATTCTTAGTTCTGGGAATGCTATCTCACCCCAGCATGTTGGTATTAGATTGTAATGTTTTGATAAATTTTTATTTCATATACTGTAACATTCATATCCAACTAAAAATCCATCATGGGATAGATTCACAGTCATGTCATGATCTGGTTCATGTACTCTGTTTTTAATTATCCCAGACGTTAGTGGCTCTATCCTACAGTCCCCAGATTCTTTGGGGCAAGGGATAAATAATGGTTCAATTTGGTATTTTTGCTGTTATTAATGTCTGAGTAGGGATGATGCCTTTCAAATCACAAAAGCAGAAGTAATCAATCAAGCAGGTATGGATGGGTGTCCTTTATCCTTCTAATACATGACTAGTATATATCAAAAGATGGGTAATAAAACTGTAATGTTTCAGAAAGGATAATTCCTTCTCCCTCTGAAACTCCAAAAATCTCACAAAATGCTACAGGGGAATTTTATTGTTGCATATCTAAAGTTTAGATTTGAAATTTCACAAATGGGAGCTTTCATTTACCACAGAAGGAAAGATTATTTTCTTTCAAACACATTCAGAATTTACTTCCTGTTCTAGGCAGGTTTAACACCTTGGAGTGTTTTTTTTTTTTTGTAAATATAAATGCCCATCAAAGTAAATCTCATCAATAGTAAATGCAGTGCAATCTAAATGGTGTTGGATAGTATTGGACAGTTATACGGTCACTGTCACCTAAAAAATGTTGGTGGGGCAAGGAAATCTCTAACTATTCCCTTGAGGTAGATTTTTAAGTAGTGGGCATGTTCTCTTAAATTTTGCTTTAATGCTCAAAAGAAGTTTATTTCACTGAATGCTTTTCATTATTTCTTTTCCATATAAGCAGTGTATATATATACACACACATAAGTCCTAAGTAAGTTTATAAATTGAACCAGAAGATTCAGGGTATTATGCTTCCCAGAGTAAATAGTTTTTTTAAAAAATACTTAACTTGGACTTTAAGAGCACTGGATGAGATATCCAGCACTGGATATACATTTCCTAGTGCTGTGGGAAACTAAGTTCCACTGAAGTTCAGGAGGACTAAAGCATTGGTTCTGACTAAACCATTTGTGATCTGACTTACTTTCATGGAGACATGTCAAATTAAAATATTTGAAAATTGGTCTATAGACTCTGAATAAGAAAATATTTTCAGTACCTTCTGATAACTTTGAACATAGCCTTTCCACAGGCTTAAAATCTCACTATTCTAAGGAAAGCACTGAGGGTAATTTAAAATTGAGTAAAGAAAGAAGTAGTCTTTTTTACTTTGAGGGATTACTGGCTGTTTCTTGAGATTATTGAATTTTCATTCCAGTATACAGGAAAGCAGTATATCGCCAAGATGAAACAGAAAGCTTAATAGGTACTGTATCTCTTGATGTTTATGGAAACTTTGCCAACGACCTTAAAAGAAGCTGAACTGGACTCTAAAATACTGACACAAATGAAATGAGGAGGAAGTACCTCTTGCAATGCTAATACCAGATGTGTCACTCACACTATTAAAATACTACATTATTCTTCATCTTATTAGATTAAATTAGAAATTACATGTGTCCAAGAATAATGGGAAATCTTACTTGTAGAAAAAGACYGGCATTTATTTTTTCAGCAACAGACTGAAATAATTGAAATCTTACAAATAGCTTGATTACTTACAAAATTAGCTTTTAAAGAAAAGAATTTGATCTTTCTTAACAAGAAAAAGGTGCGTATCTATTCCATATTTAAAATTTTTACAGGCAACTGTCACAATCCTACTCTAGGATGGTGGTGGGAGAAACTTAATTCTCTATTATTTTTGCAGAGTTGTAACATGGCAACATGATTTTGATATCCAGTCGACTAAGTGTACTGTTACTTCTTGCAGAACACTTAAGGTCATTATGGAGTACTTGTTATTGTTAGGCACTAGGTGGCCTGCTTGCTAAAACATAGTAATGAAGACTTACACAAAGACAATTTGCAAAAGCACTGAGTGAAAAATAAGTAAATAAAAATGCATCTTTAATTTCTAATAGAGGATGATGCATTTAAACTATCCGATGCAAAGTAACATATGCATGGAAATCTCCAGATAGTACAACCTACCTAAAACCAACTTAGCAGACAATTATTTTTCTTCTTGACTTGCAGACAATATTTAGTTCCTCTCTGTATGTTTGCTTAAGGAAGACCAGTAACTCATTCATACTTCTAGTGAAAACATTCTTCTCTTAATAGTGCTGGCATCACTGAAATATCTAGCTATACGTGCATCTTTTTTCCTTCCCACTACCATAAAAGATCAAAGTTTCCCTCCGAAAGACGGGATACTAACCTGTATATTCTCTAAATCGTAAGCTCTTAGTTCTCTTGAGGGAAGTTAAAAAGCAGCAAGTATGACGTAGTAGTAGCATTTGTTTTAGAAACCTAATGGGTTATTGTATTATGCTCAGAAACATGAAAAGGGTCAGTATTATTTATTGTTTCTAAGGAGTGAATGTAACAGCTAACTTTTTAGGAGTTAGTTGTACATGTACACTCAATCTGATCTCAGATAGCAATCTATAGAAAACAATAATTAAGAATAGTAAGCAAAGCAACACCTTGCTGGGGTTTTTTTTTGGTTTGGTTTAGTTTTTAGTAACTGAGGGCTAGATGTGACCTGTGGTCTTTGAGTATTGCAACCTGAGTCCTGTGCTAGAACAAACCATGATAAACTATATTTTTCAGCAATTTTGATGTTTTCATTTGTTGTTTTGTGACTCTTGTTAGTGTCAGTAGAAGGACATACGTGGTGACTTGAGGTGGTGTTCAGTTTGAGCTTTTGGACACCGATTTAAAAAAAAAAAGTATAAATTTTATTTATTTAAAATGTAATGAAATAATCATTTCAATAACGAGCCTTCATTAAAAATAATTTTACTGTTCAATTGAATGGCTAAATAAGTAACCACAGATTTATTTCAATATGATTATTCACCTTCTTAATTTCAGGTCAAATGCAAGACTAATGAGATGGCTGAAATTCTAATGATTATTTTATCTATCATTGATAGAATTCTAAAATATTAGCAGTCAAGGAGAGTGCAAAGTTTTTACTGTTCTGCAGAGACCATGTGAGAAGTATATATCTGAACCAAGGAATGGAACATAATCTGCATTCCAGGCAACACTATTTTTGGTCATCAGCTTGGAAATTCATCTTGCAGATACTTGTCAACTGAATTCCCCTAATGTCTCTGTTATAAAACAAATAAATGAACAAACAACAGAAAGCCCCATTGCACTGATTTCCAATTGTATCAGAAAGGGCATTGAGCGGCTAGTGTAATTACTTGTTTCGTTTTCTCCTGAAATCATATGAATTTAAACAGTGGATCCAGATGACTGATCATATTTTTCTAGGACAGAAAAGATATTTCAACCTGATATTTGTGTGCTTTAATCTGAGTAAGAGTAGAACACACCAGCAAGTATATGGCAGAATATAGTGYGTTCCATGAAAACGTCTAATTATTTATTTTTTTCCTACAAGAAAACATTGCATCCCAATAGAAGAGGAACGACAAGAACTTATATTTTTGTGATTTGATCAAAAAGTGTATGCCTCCACATTCCAAGCAAGTCTGAGTATGAATCTCTTGAACTGATTTTAAAGAAATCAGACTTGGCAGTATCCCTCAGGTTACAGAGAATGATTCTCCATTTAAAACAATGCAGCATCCATCCACGCTGTGCACTAAGGAATAATATGCCTCCTCAAACTCTGTCAAAAAAAGAGAAAAATCTGTGATACGTGGCACACAATAAAAAAAAAAATCCCATCACTAATGCTGGTAGTAGCAGTAGTGAATGAACTATTGATGATATACACGCTTCTACTGACGCATAGAGAAACATCACTGTGAGACATTAGACCGCCTCTAGGAATTCATCATCTCTGGATATCAGAAAATAGGTGTAATGTACTGCGTCACATAAAATATAGTGGAATTTTATTAGGCAAATAGACCTGCAAACTGAAGACACCATGTCACACACTTTTTATATACTGGCATGTTTGAAAAAAATCAAAATATCTCATARTACTTTAAAGTACATGAGACTAACATCATTAAGTTCCAGGAAAGTATTCCAGTAATCCTGTTAAACCTTCTGATATTTTGTTCCTAATGATTGTGTTTTAATAGAAATTATGGCTACTTTTCAATACCACAATACTTTAATACTTCCAGTTCCTGTATCAGAATAGAATATTTTCTTTGGGAAATTTGCTCTAGTGCACTTGATACATATCACATATAATGCAACACTGGAATTCTGATAAGATTTTAGTAACAGAACACCATGTTTTCTTTACTAAACACTCAAGGTTTGAATTTTGTAAGTTCTGAGCATCTATTTTACTGGAAATCATTAGGAGTTCTGACTGACAGTTACATTGTCAGAGGTTAAAGATTTGAAATGTTACCATTTTCTCTATTCATTTAATCACAAATTGGTATTTCTACTTCTTATACCAGTAATGGATGGAGCAGTTAATCTTATCACTGGTGTTCTTCTATCTTGTGAAGCAACATATAATTATGTCCTTGTGTCACTTGTGTTGCTCTTGCTTAAGTCATTCAAAACAACTTCTGCATATAAAGAAAAATATCCATTTTCTTGGTAGGTCTTAGATTTGGAGGCATAATTAGCTGATGTAAAGGAACAGTCTGATGTGTTTTCATGGCATTTCTATTACAATCCTAATACAAATGTCTAATTTCCAGAAATAACCAAAAAACCTTTGGTCATTTCTAGTTGACTGACACAGGCAAAGTCACCAGAATGTGAAGCATGATAAAACTTACAAATGATGCAGTATTTAATACAATCCCATGTTATTCAAATATTCTCTGTGTTGTGATTACTTCAGCTAATAGGCTGGTATGTGTTTTGTGGTAATTTTTGTGCTCTTTTCTATCTTTCTTACATTTAAATAATAAGCTGTTATCAAGTGGTGAAGTCACTCCATTTATGTGCAAAATTAGTTTTTTCACTTGGGTTTGTGGAGTACGGACATGACCTTTAGACAAAACAGAGGAAGAAGAACATACATCTATTTGAAACTTTAATCTAATCATTGTTCACATTATTTCTTTAAGATTTTTCCACATTTAATTCCTACTTTCAAGAACTAATATTCTATTTTCTTCAAAAATGTTCTGTGCAGTGTACCAGTAATGATAAAACGCATCATGGGCCCATGATACTGTGTGAGAAAATGCGCTTCAATATGATTTTTAAAAGCTTTTTCATTAACATCAATGACCTACAGGACTCTGATATACAGATGTACACTGTTCTCATTATTAATGTAGTTATGACTTCCCCCTCCCCCCTAATAAAAACCTTTTGAAGCTGTTCATCCTCTTGCACTATGTCAGAAGAACGAGAATGGATGAGAAATAATATCCCAAACTTTTCAGTTCTATATTATAAGCCTGAGTCTATGCCACATCACTTGTGTCTGGACATCATTGACAGTAGGCTGGCCACACTGAGTCAATGGACATGCAGATTTCTAGCTAGAAATATTTTGTCCACATTACAAAACCCCTTTTATTTCATCCTAATTGTTGACAGGTTTCAGTGAGGAGGCAGTGAAGAAATGCAAACAACATTTTGAGTACAAGTCTATGAAGGAGCTATAGTATCTTTATAAAGTTTATGGATCTAGGCAAAACTTTAAAAATCAAGTTTTCTGAGATTCTGTTAAGCATCAGCAGGCTTCAGTCAAGAGCATAGCTTATTTTGATCTGACCTGACATTTGTAATAAAATCTAAAATTAAGTATTCAATGCTGACACGTAACAGTCTATGCAAATATTTAATAAAGTTCCGTTGTTGAGATATGTAGACTATAGTTCTGGCAAATTTTGTAAACCCTACAGAAGATGCCACTGATTTCAGTGGGCTTTGTATCAATTTAATAGAAAATTGTTGACCAGATCCTCCACTTTTTAAACCATATCTACTATACCGTAAAACAAAATTTAAAGTACAGAATCAGGCCCTGCACATCAAACTGCTGTAACACATTTTAAAGTATCCTTATAATTCTGTTTCATCCAATTCTGTGACTCTTTTTACTGAGTATTTTTTGTACAAGTAGTCCAACTGAATTTTGGTAGCTGCTTTCTCCCAAGTCTAAACAGCTATGCTCCATCATTTCTACTGGGTAATTTAGTTTTCAGTCCCCTTTCCAGAATCACTTTAGCGTAGTGCTCCTGGCACAGAATTTCAGTGCTTTGAGAAGCAATCCATGTGTTTGCAATCTCTACAGCAGTTTGGGGATCTGTCAGGATAAGAGGTGCTATGCACTAGAAAGTATTTTACCCGAGCAGTTAGATGATTCCAGTGTCACTTTGTTTTGTTTTTTAAAATAACAGAGAAAAATACTTTATGTTTTTGTCTGTATAAGCTATAGAATTGAAGAAGTATTTTTCTTATATATCAATAAGGCATGATACTTTTTACTAGTAAGAGAAATGCCTTAAAAATTTACATGATTTCACCTTTCAAAAGTTGGTATATCTTAATAGTTATGCATATTCTAATACTGAGTTATTAAAAGTTCAGTCCTACTCCATCAGTATATAAAGGATTAAGTTAAATCTTGCTGGAATTTATGCATAATCTGCTATTCATCTTTTGTTTGAAAGTTACATCAAATAATGTGAAAAAAAATTTGCAGAAAACACAGTATAATATAATTATTATTGTTATTACTATCTTTAATTACTTGCACTGTATCAACAGTGAGGGTTGGACTTGATGATCTTAGAGGTCTTTTCCAACCTTAATGATTCTATGATTCTATGAACATATTGAAGCAAATGTAGTAAGGAGACAACTACAAATGTAGTAGCTACAAATGTAGTAAGGAGAGAACAGTAAGAAGAGCAACAGGTAACTACAGACAGAGTTGTGCCACAAGGAAATAATCAAATGATATTACTGAATTTGATTGAATTTTAAATATATATTTACTCTGTATTATAATATCATAAGAGATAAATTCATGCCCTTAATAATGTAAGATATGAATTAGTAAGGCTTGATCTTAGTCCTTTTAACTATAACCAGCTGGGATCAAACTCAGATGCTTTTGGTCTCCCACTTAATAAATCACAAGAAATCTTTTATCAAACTGCTTTTCATTTTCTTTTATATACRTTTATTTCCTATAGTTAGTAGAGAAAACAGGGTGGTTCACTTCTTCCTCAGAGAAAATTTTTCTAAAGCCACACTACACTGCAGCTGCTATTGCTAACACCTTTTATGTATACAGCACCTTTCACTTTAAGCGATCCCCGAAGTGCTTTATGGACTCTAAACACAGGATTTTTTTCCTCATACCACTGAAAGTCTGTACCAACAGCATTGCACTGAAGTGGCTTTGGGAGAGGGAGCACAGAATAACCTCTCCACCTGCACCTATGAAACACTGGCATTTATGTAGGCCAGCCTGTGGTAACTTGGGCTGGAATTCGCAGTGAATTTGTAAGTGCTTATTCATGTAAAAGTTTACAAAAAATTACAGCCTCTTTTTGCCCCCGTTTTCTTCATCTGCATACCTAATGCAGAAGATAATACACACACACACACCTGTGCCGCAGGTTCTACCGGATAGGTTTACTATTTGCCATTTATTTATGTTTGTTAGGCAACGGTACTTGATGGGGTACCTTGTCAGATGTCCCTTTTCCACCAGGCAGTGGGGGAAACCCTCGGGTGAGCGGCGGCGGCGGGAAGCCGGCTGAGGCAGGAACCACCCGCTGAGAGGAAGGTGGCAGCCCCGCCCCCTCCGGGGAAGCTTCGAGAAGGGGGGGGGGCGTCACGTGGGGCGGCGCCCAGCGCCGAGGAGCGCGAGGGGCGGCGGGTGTCGCCATTGCGGTGCTGCCCTCGGTCGCGCCTGGCCGAATGCGGCTGCGAGGGCGTGAGAATAGAGCTAGTGAACGGTGGTATTTCCTCAGCCTTCTCGCAATTTCTATCACAAGACCTTCCAAAGCTAAAGGTGGTGGCTCCGTCTGTGTCTTCAGGTAAYGAAAAAGAAAGGGTTTTCCTAGAAACTGCCTGAGGGTCTGTGGAGAGAATGGTAAGCCCTTACGCTAGCTGGGGTCAGGGCAAGCCTGTCTGGGAGGAACCGGCCTGCCAGAACAGGGAGTGGAGAGACATTTACTTACAATCTTATTTTTCTGTTTTGTCTCACTCTGGTTTTTTTTTCCATAAAAGGGCTATGGTTTTGTTTTATATTCTAATATAACTTATCTTCAGGTGGCTTGGCTCTGCCCTTGGAAGAGTCTTGCTCTCAAATCACGTTCTCTTAGGAGAGTCTTCTATTACATACTGCAATGTTTTATTCATATAGTGTGTTTAGATAGGGTCAGTTAGCTAAAAAATGTGATTGCTTCCCTGCTGTTTGGACCCATACATAAATTACGAGAAAACTCCTTCCAACACATGCAATTAGTTCCATGTTCATGGTACTCTTAGAGATTCCAGAGTTGAGTTTGTGATTTATAAATACATATTCTTATGTATTGTATCCATATGTTACATATGACAATTTTGGACAAACATGGTGATTAGGCTGTTAATTGGTGAGATATACGCTAAGGTATAGAAAACCTCTTTTATGATTTATTTTATATTTTAAACTCTTGACCAGTACCTTYTAATTTGAATCTCATTTATGTTTAAGCTATCTTTAAGAAGAACAAAAAATCCTATATGAAAAYGAGTAGTTATGCTGCCACTGGATGAAAAACATACTGTTTCTTGTCTAAAGACTTCCATGGAGACTATGTCACTGTTAAAATTTTCTTTTTTGCTGTACTGTATAAACTTTTGCTTGAAGGAAATAGATTGAATAGGAAGCATTTTGCTTCTGTGAAGTGTTCGGAAGGATGAATGTAAAATTGCCTGAACTATTTTCTTCCCATTTTACCGAGGAACAAGAAAATAAGTTATATAATGCTTAGGTAGTTATTAATTACAATAGTAAATAATGAAGTACATTAGTTAAGGACTGCGTAAGTGTATGAATTTTGTATGTTTTAACATGATCCTTCACGAACCTTACAGCATCAGAAATGGAACACTGTCCATTTCCAGACAGCCTGATGGGAGGTCAGAATAAACAAATACTAAACCATATTTTATACATGCTTTGTTGCTGTAATCTCCTGGTCCTCTTTTATGTAGGCATGCTGGTAATTTGCTGAGCAGGAATTATGGTGAAAGTTCAGCTACTCTCTTCCTTTCAGGCTTGGAGTACTGTAAGAACTTGTTACAAAAATCTGTGAGAGTATTTTCACAGAACACTCAGCCTTCTCTGGGTATGTTTTGCTGAGGCAGAGAGAAACTGATGGAAATAAAAAAGTTTAAGTGATTGAAAAAGAAGTGTATAGAAAAAGTAAGGTTCTAGTATCATTTAAAGTCTAATATATGAATCCTGACACCCAGGAGAACTGTTTTTGGTTTTTTTTTTCCCTCCCCCTTCAGGAATTTGATGCAACTAGTGCAAAATTCTAGATATACTGGATTTAACAAGAATTACAAAATACAAATAGAAGATTATTATTTTTTTTAAACTCAAGACTTTTTTAAAAGAAAAAATGGCAATATATAGGTTTTGTTGTTTTTTTCTATAAGTTTTAGGAACACTGTTCTCACAAATGGAACTTTTGGTTGAATGAGAAGTATAAGTTAGTGTAGTTACATCATCTCTGTTTTGAACTGAAGGGGGGGGGGATGGAAGATGGCAGCTGATTTCTGCTATTCTAGAATGAAGAAATGTTGTTATGTGTATGACTGGACTCTAGGCAGAATTGTATTTAGTATAAGTAGGTAATAGACAATATGGCATTCAACTGTGAGCAATATTCCTATCCTTATTCACAAATACTTGAATTGTTTAGTAGACACTGTGAAGTGTATTTTTCTACTATTCAATAATGAAAGTTATTAACTGGCAGCGAGGCAGTAAAGCAAAATGCATTATGTATGAAATAGGTGATCTTGACAATTGCCATTTCAAAGGATTTGACACAAGTGACTAAAATCAGATTTACTTTCATTTTTAAATGAATAAAAATGTGTTTTAAGTTGAAATACATCCAACGATCACATATGTGGTTTCACATAATTCTTACTGTGATATTGCATTCTCTTTCCAGTAGTTCATGGATGACTTTTCTTTTGTTTGCTTTAGCAGAGATCTAATTTTCAGATTTGAGGCTGAACAGGTTTTCAGGGAACAAAACTAGAGCAATTTTCACTTGATTTGTAAAATGTATTTATGTATAGAAACACACAAATAAAACACTTAGAAAATAACATTACGAATCATACCATTAATAACTTGATTTTTTGTATTATTTTTGAAAGTCATTGAATTTTAGTGAATATATATTTGAATTTTGTAACATTCAGCAGCTTTATAGAGGGTTTGTGTGTTGGGTTTGGGTTTTGTTTGTGGGTTTTTTTTCGTTTGTTTTTGTTTTGTTTGTTTGGTTTTTTTCTATTTGTTCAGGTACCCCAGTGTTTCTTTCTAAGAAAATGGAAATAGCCATGCTTATCAGGGAGATCTTCACCTTTTTTCCAAGATTTCTGTTCTCAACCTTTAGCTTTCTATGCAGCTCTGGTGCAAAACTGTTTCACTGCTAATAGCAGGGCTATCTGTTTCCTAGTGTTACAGGTATATAAATGAATTTGATACTGCATATTCTCACAGTCTTCTGAAATCAGTTACAGGATATTTTTAAAATATTTGCTGAGTGGTTGCTAGATGCATTTTCCCAAACATGGACTGTACTTACTATTTTAGTAAAAAAGAGAGTTCAGCTTTACAGGGATTCATTTGAAACAATTAAAAGAAATTACTCTTTGTGATTAAGGTCAATTTGTCCATTCAGCATGCTCACTGCCTGTTGTGTATTTATAGTTCTATTCACTGTTTCCAGCATCTTTATACAAGTTTTAATGAGCACTCTTCCTATTAGTTGCAGATTAATATCAGGAGTATAGAATTCTGTGTCACTAAGATTTTTATCAATTGCTTGTTTTCCACACCTTGGCTGCTGCTTCATGTGGCTGCAAGAACCTGCCTTTTGGTCATTAACTTTTTCTTTCTTCAAGTGAAGAGTATTTCTTACCCCCTGTGATGGAAAAGTAAAAAAACCAAAAAAACAAAAAAACAAAAAAACCCCACCCAAACAAAAAACACCAAAAAAAACCACCAACCTAAAAATACTCTATTTCTAAAGCAGTGAAGACTGAATCGGGAGAGCATGCAACCGTAAGCAAGTTGTGGCTCATGCTTACTTAATTCTTTTGTTGACTTAAATGGATGTGGGGTGATGATTTCTCCTGGTGATAAGAATTTCTAGTTTCATTTTGTTCATCACTGGGGAAAAAAAAAAAAAATCAGATTAAAGAAACCTCATTGAAGTCGCTACCATCATGCTAATAAAAAATAGATCAAAGAATAGATCAGTCCCTTAGTGGATTTAAAGTAAAATCATATGAGGGAATGAATTTGAAAGCCTTGATAATATAACAAATTGTCTGTTTCTCTTTGAGGTAGGTCTTTTTCTTTGAATATGATCATGAAATATACTATGTAGGGAGTGGATCCTGTGGATAAATATTGATGGCTGCAAAATAATTTATGTTTGAAACATTATAGAGTGTGAAAATGAGTTCAGGTTGGTTGTTATAATTTGGGCCTGGCCTTAAAAAAATGAGGGGGATTCCTGTCAGGCAGCAGCTTTGTAGTGTTTCTTGTTGTCATCAAAAAAGGTAAGAAATACCAGTAAAGTCTCTACCTTTTTATAAAAGTTAACCACCATCAAAACCAGCCAGTTCCTTAAATGAAACATGGTATGTGTGGTGACAAAGGATAGACTTTTCTGTGTTCAACTATGTTAGTGACGTAGAGCAAAAAGAAATACAACCAAAAACCAACAAAAAAACAACCAAAACACCCAACACTAAAAATCTGCAGTACCAGAAAAGATCCTACCTAATAATCCAGCAGCTGAGGTCTACAGGATAAAGTTGAAATCCATATCAACGTGATTCAGAAATTCAAAACCTCTGGCGCTTAATTATCAATGGACATTTCAGAGGGAGCCTTTGTGAACTGGAATAGTTGCAAATAGCTCACTCTTCAGTTAAATAACATTATAATCATACTATTGGCTGACAAATAGAGCCCATGCCATGGGAATCTATTGCTCTGAGAAACACTTTTAACACAGGGATTTGAATGCTCCTATTTCATGAGTCCATGGCGGATTAGCAGCAAATGGAAGGGATGTTGTATTGAAAAAGTGTGGTATACTAGCTAAATTTGTCCATGTAATTAAAATAGGTTCAAGAATATGAAGATAAGAATGGGAGTGATATTTTCAGGATTTCTTCTCTATTATGATTTCAATATTTGGATATCGATTTAGTTTTGGACTTCAATGTAATATTCCTAAATTTTTAAAATAGTCTAAGATACTTTTTTCCTAAAACTTGATATAGCAGTTACAAAATATTACCACAGCTTATTTATTCCTGCTCTAAGTCAAATCTGAACCCAGGTATCAAGAAATAGTGTTGCTTTTTCAGTGGACACCTGGACCTTTTACTGCATTTACTACTTTTCTGTGATCCTCTTAAGTAAAAAATAGCAGTCGAGTCCTGTAATAAGCTACAGGAATTCTGACTCAGGTGGGGCCAGGTGGAGCCTTGTKTATAAAGAACAGATTTAGATTCTACCTTCACATCATACTCCATTGGGTAGTTAAAGTTTTTATATTCTGTCTACTTTTCAGGGTATGATTTGACAGCTGCTAAATGAAGATAATAATGAACAATGATAATATTTAAATTGTGCCATTAATATTTAGTAGATTGGACAAAAAGCAGATATATTTAAGTGAATAGATACTCAGATGAAAGAGAGCAAATCTCAAATTGTTTTTTTTCCCCTCCTACCCTCCATCCTGTCCATCTGGGCCATTTGCCTTACTAGTTATGGAAGTCAGTAGTACAGACATCATTGCATTCTTTTGAAAGATGGGAAAATGACTTGGCAAGCTTAATGTTACCTTCTGTTAAACAATTTTATTTGTTCTTAACTTTTTTTTACCACCTTAAAAGTGTTAGTGAGTGCTGGAGCTTATGAAAGGTCCTTTAGAGTTGGACTACTCTATTTAGCCTTCTGTACTTTTTCTTTTTTTTGCCTCTATACTCCAGTCATCAAGAAAGCCTGTTTCCACACACTGTACTGTGACTGCCTTTCTGACCTCTTCCTTTCTTTTCTCCTTTTTGTATTTATATCTTGTCTGTCTGTCTTAGTTCATCTCTAACTTTTTCTACCATCTGTTACCATTCACATGCTCTCTTTTGACAATTTCTCTTAATGTCGTGTTTTGTCTGACTCTGCCATTTCCATTTGCAGTTTCTTTAGCCTTTCCTTTCACTTTTGGATTTGTATTTATATTGTTTTCCCATTTTGTGGTATGTATATTTATGATATGTAGACAAATATGAGAGACATATTAAATACTGGATGTCATTAGAAATACTCTGATTTTGTAAATGTAAATTTTTCAGGATGATGCTTGGTTGCTAGAAGGTACCTTATGCTCTTTTTCTTTGCATTACTGTTGCTATAGTATTCCTATCAGTGCTATGGCACGAATGACAGGCAACATACAGCTATGACTATGTAAATAGGTTGCTTTAAGAACAACACTTTCCCCATGGCATAAGATGTTCCACAGTATATCTAAGAGAAAACTTGAGTCATGTTGGGGTTTTTTCCCCCTTAAAGGTCTACAGCTCTAGAACAGTTTTTAAAGGTTTAAAACTGTTCCTAGAATTGTTTAGAAAGACAGGTAAAGACCATTTAAAAACAGTGTATTCTACAGAAGTTCAAGAATTGTAAGTCATTGTTGGTTGCTCTTCTACTTCGAGACAAAACAGTTTTCTGTTAAAACTCATAACACTACCTATTACATGTCTATACCCTTTAGTAGTTCAGGAAAATCTACGGCAGTAAAAGACATGACAAAAAGTCATGTTAGCATTTATCTAACATGGTTTATAACAATGCTGTTCTATTATTTCCATGGTTTAATGTATTTTCTTTAATATGACACAAAAATATTTTTAATAGAATGGTTCAAACTTCATTTAATTTTAAAAAAGTAAATAAAAATATGCATAGTAATGTAATGCTAAGAAGTTCCACCCCGCAGTTTTCCTGACAAACCTGTTTGAGTCCTGCTGTTGTTATTTCATAATCCCTAGAAACTCCACTGCAGTTATCACTGGGGTTATAGGAATTCTCATCACTTATTTTTGATATAAGTTAATCTACTGGTACTATCACAACTTTCAAAATTGATTCGGGAAAGTTTTTCATGAAGCCTTTAGACTGTTCGATTTGTGTACTCATTCTCAAATTGCTTTGTAAAACTTGATAGATAAACCACAAACTTTTGTTTTGAGTGTGACTAAAATTCTCTGTATCCTCAAAACTAGAGAGAGACGAGCAGTGTAGCATTAATAACCTTGTTAATAATAAAAAGATTTTGTTATAGCGTAAGATTATTTGTTTGGAAGATGTATATACCTGACTACACAATATTTTTATATTATTGTAATTTATAGGCAATCCTTACATCAATATTGTCACAGAAGAATTTGGGATAGGGACTGGAATTTGGTTTATATTTATGGTTGGGGTTTTTTTATTTCCTCCCCTCAGAAATGAACTGTAAGTTTAAAATATCACTCTGTAAACATCAGGATATGAAGGGGTTTTTTCCCTGTTTTGTTGTTTTTCAGTTTAACTTCTAGTAGAGAAGAAAAAGTACAGAGTAGTGCTTTCCAGTATGCACGGAACATGCTACCATTCTGAAATTTTGCTTTGAGGGGAACATTTAAATATCAACTCTTCATTGTTACCCATACATTTTTATTGGTGTTTTGCATGGAAAAAATGTAAATATATTTATTTTAATAATAGTGGATACAAAAATGTACTTTCCTGAAATAAGAGCTTTCTGCAGGTTGAATATATGCGGGCAATTACTTTAGTGAAGTGACAACTGCTGGAAATATATTTACAGAAATACAAGACAGTTAATAAATAAAATCATAATAGTCAAACTAATATATTTGTACAATATCACCACAGTTGTTTCATTAAACTCATGCTGCTACCATAGTGTTACCATTAATGATAATCAATATCTGCTGATGACTTCCGTATTTACATATTTAGAGCTTAATATTATAATGGATTTATAAAACGGCTGTTTGTAGTACACTCTTTCATCACTCCTGAATGCCTGTTTAGCAATTCCATACAAGGCACAATACAACACTAAAGTACTGCAAATAAGTCAGTGAATTACTAAAATACTGCAGGTAGTGCAGTAACTATGCTACATAAATTGCATATCCAGTTCTCACCCATGTCAGCAATCTCATTCAGGTTAATTGAATTACTCCAGTGAGCAATGCCTTTTTTCATAAGTGAAGACTTGCAGGATTGGATTTTTATTTCATGTTGCTCCTTTTGTATAATCACAAAGCCAGAAAATGCTTTACAGTTAAATCATGCTGACGTGGAAAGATACACCTTGCAGATCTAGTTGGAATGTTCTTTATCTGTTACTTACTCCCAATCTAAAGAAGGTTACAGAGTTGAAGTGGAATAACAATATTAGGTGTTCCTAATCTGTTTCACTGCAAAGTCAAATGTTTTAATTTAAATTGCCCTGAAAGTGGTACTGCTGAAAGGCAGTAACTAACGGGTGAAGACAATTACTAGCTTCAGTAACTTCTTCAACCACTGCAACTTGATCTGCAGGACTAAATCAATCTATGCTATGACAGGGAGAATAAAATCAGAAAAGGCAGGAAAAAATTACATTTTTACCTGCACAATGAAAAGAATGTAGATGAGTTAGTACAGGTGTATTTGAAACAGATGCTAAGCTGGTAGGAGCTAAAACTTCATTAACTAAAAAAATCATTTTAGATAGAACTCTTGAACATCTACCTTACAGAAACGCTATCCTAGATTATCCTCAATTCTGGAAGGGCAGAGTTATGCAAAGGTTAGACAAAGCAGCATATTCTATATATGGAGTTCAATAGTGTGTTTTTCTCTAAAAGTTCTCAGCTGTAGGTACGTAGATATCTGTATGTACCTATAAGTCATCCCATTCTACTTCCATCTTTCCTGAGGTTGTTAACAATTTTGAGAGGATAATATATTGTTATTCAGAAACTAGGTTGAAACGTACAAAATTTTCTTTTCTACAGCCCAGAACAAATCTGTATCTCACTTTAAAGGTATTGGTATCTCAGAGTACTTAGCTCATATATGAGCAGACATCACCAGATTTAAAATTATACGAAATTTCTTACAGCTTATTCTCCAGGAGATGTATTAAATGTTGTCACATACCAGAAGGGAAATTATTGCTGCATAGTCTTTTTTTTTTTTTCTTTTTTTCTTTTTTCCCCTAAAATTGAAGAAAGCAAAAGAAATCTCAACTGTCTTGGAAATTAATGACAAGTATCCAAATGGAGATTATCTGGCAATATGGTGGGCAGTTGGGGAGCTAAGAGAGTTACAAGTTTACCCTTCCTGCTGGGAAAAAATCTTTCAGCTTTAGTTCTACATCGAAAACTTTTGATGTTTTGCTGTTCTCCTTCTGTGTTGGGGTTTGTGCACTGCTCTTGTGGATTTAGACACATAATACAGATTTCAGTGAATTGAGTACTAGTATTTATGTTTACTTCCAAAGATCAAATCAGATCTTGCCATCTTAAAGAAAGGGACTGCTGTATTAGTGTCCCTGTGTTAGACAGATTTCCACCCATTGTTGGCTGAAGTTCACCAGACTCCATCTAGGTAACATTTTCTTGCTGTTTTAAGTTCCTGTATTAAAAATAGTCAGATTTCTTTGCTGTTAACAAATATTACATAATTTTCTCAGTGCAAAACTTGGGGGGAAAATTAAGACAAGTGTTCTTGGTTTCCTGTCTCTGAGCAAGAGGTATAAAAAGATGTGGTTCTCAGCAGATGGTTGCTTGCAAACTTCTTACCTATTTTTTTCTTTGTCCTCAATTTTTTTGTTTCCAATGTGGCAGAGGGTTCAAAGGAAGAGGTTTTCTTAAGGAGCAAAGGAAAATCGTGTGCTGGAAGTAGGAATTTTTGTATCTGTTTGTTCATTCACTCTGATGCAGTTCTAAGAGTCTTACCTCAATGTTTAGTAAACAGTTTTAAGTAAAAAAAAAAAGTGCAAGAAATTTTATACATTTTATGAAGGATCGTTAGGTCAAATATCACTTTACTAATAGGGTTTTCAAACAGTTGAGGTTATTTGCTATAGAAAAGGCACTCCTTTCATGTCTCCATCACTTTAAGAACATAATATTCTGTAAATTTTTAAAAGTTTTTCTTTCTTTCTTTTCCTTTTTCCAGCTACTCTTGGTGTTCTACACGAATACTCATTAGTCATTCTGGAGATGGACTTGCTGTCTGGAACCTACCTCTTGGCAGTCTTATTAGCCTGTATTGTATTCCAATCTGGCGCACAGGAGAAGAATTACACCGTGCGGGAAGAACTGCCTGAAAATGTCCTCATTGGCAATTTGCTCAAGGATCTTAACCTAACGCTGGACCCAGATGTGCCCCTTTCCTCACCACTACAGTTCAAGCTTGTGTATAAGACTGGGGATGTACCATTAGTACGGGTGGAGGAGAACACTGGTGAGATATTCACAACTGCAAACCGCATAGACCGAGAGAAGCTGTGCTCTGGCATCTTTAGTGAGAATCGCTGCTTTTATGAGGTGGAGGTTGCTGTTTTGCCTGATGAAGTTTTCAGACTGGTCAAGATCAGATTCCTAATAGAGGATATAAATGACAATGCCCCCCTCTTCCCCTCAACAGTTATTAACATCTCTATCCCTGAAAACACAGCAATTAATTCACGCTATTCTGTCCCATCTGCCGTCGATCCGGACATTGGTGTGAATGGTATTCAACATTATGAACTCCTTAAGGTGGGTTTCTTCCGTTCTTCTATGTTACTGTCTGTGTTACTGTCTTCCCACAAATGTTGCCAGTCCTCATCAACCCATTAGAAATATGAAGCTGTGTACCACAGTGGTGGTACACTGCAGATACCCGTCTTGAAATGTTAATCTATACCTCTGAGTGCATTCTAGTGCATCATATCTTCACTTTGTGGAAAGCTGTTTATGTATGTGTATGTCTGTCTGTGTAACAGTATGATGAAACATGCATGTCTTCATGGACTCTTCACCAGCATTCAAAGTGTTTGTACACTTTGGCTAACAATCTTCTTAAACCATTAAAGATGTGTTCTTATTGCCACCAACGTGACAGCCCCAAGTGCAACAATATTTTGCATTGGGTTTATGTCTCCTTCTTGCACGACTACTAGATTTGAGCAGTAGAACTTAGCCCAGAAGCTTATGTGATGTGATGCTCATCTCCATACTGATGAGCTATTCCAGAATGAAAAAGAGTTCATTTGTCAAAGCAGCTTTGTAATGTTTGGGGGGGCATAATGTCTGGGTAGGAGAGGGTCCAAGATACGCATGAATGCAAGGATAGCAGTGCCAATGGCCTTGTAAGAGTGGATATTTCGTATTCTTGCTTCTTCTACCCTTTCTAGCAAATGACAGGAGAACTGCAATTAAGGAAAAAAAGATTAACATGTAAACATGTGGTGTGTAAGAGTGTGTGATTGCTAAATAAAGGATTACTTCCATTTGAGTTTACTTAAGTAGAGAGTTTAGAACAAGGAAGGAACTTACCTAAAACTGTTGGTTATTATGTGGGAAGTTGAAAATGTCTTCACTTCCCTTGATTTGGAATAGGGAACTATTGGTAGTTTGACTGCTCAGCAACCAATCTGACACCCTCGTTGCTGACTGGAAGAATATATAGGCCAATATATTGCTTGATTGACTTGATAGCTAATATTCACTAATATCAGTACTTACTAGCAATTTAATAAAAATAAAGTGCTGCCTTATTTTAGCTCTTGTAAATTGCTTACAGCTACTGAAGTAGTTGTGGCAGTGTGGGTACTAACTAGTGACAAAGACATAAAAATTTCTTTCAGAAAACTGCATCCCACTGGATGCTTCTGGTTAGCTATCTAAAAAAAAAAAAAAAAAAGTATATGTATATGTCTAAATTAGTCTCCAATTAAAAAGGTGGGGGATGTTTTTGTTCTCAGATTGTAATTTAAGGCTTTTTTGTTATTTATTTAATATGCTGTTATTCATTCCCCAGATTCTCATTTAAAATGCCAAATAAAGACGACTGCATCCCACTGGATGCTTCTGGTTAGCTATCTAAAAAAAAAAAAAAAACCCCACACATGTAGATCTGTCTGCCCTCAGTGTAGCCTAGGAATTTATAAGTTTTAAAGATCTTACTACAAAGACCTCAAACTTTGTAAGTTCTTGAAAACTTTTAAATTCCTAGGCTACACTGAGGGCAGACAGATCTACATGTGTGGGGTTTTTTTTTTTTTTTTAGATAGCTAACCAGAAGCATCCAGTGGGATGCAGTCGTCTTTATTTGGCATTTTAAATGAGAATCTGGGGAATGAATAACAGCATATTAAATAAATAACAGCAGGAGTAGAAAATAATAAAAAAGCCAGGGCTACAGACAAAGTGTAGCAAAATAATACACGGCCTGAACAGAGAAATGTTAGTTAATGTATCTGAGAGAAATGTGCTGTTTTTCTAGGAAAAGGAAAAAAATAGAAAACAGCAAAACCAGGAGTCCCTGGGATTGAGTGAGCAACAGTTCAGATCACCACAGTAGGAGTCTTGTTTTGTGAGTTTATTTTTGGACTGTGTGTTCAGAAACAGAATGTAACAGATCAGCAGAATGATAGCATATTTGTATCACACAAGTGGGAGCTCATCTAAAATACAAGCTACAGCTCTGTACCAAAAGTAGTGTAGGGCGTAAGATCTTGTCTAAACATCTAATGTGAGATGAGATGGTCTGCCAGMGTGCCAGGTTTCACTGAGAGATATGCAAATAACTTTTAAAAAAAAAATTGGTATTTGAGTTACAGGGGAAAAAAAAAAGGAATAGAAAGAAAACCAGCTACGTGTTTATTCAAGTGTGTCTGAAAAACTGCTTTTGCCACATAAGCGAAAGAAAGGTGATGTGGATGAATGCCCTATGGATGAACCTATGGACTGGAAGTTCTGAATTCTTGTGCTAGATGTGCCGCAACCAAAATAATTTGTAAAATCACAGCCCTATAGACAGATCTCCTAAATGAATTAATTGCATTTTTCTCTTGCATGCCTGTTGGTCAGGTACTTTTTGAGTTATGGATCCACTGCCTTTCAATAAGGCAGCAATTTCACATATCTTGGAAAGTATCTGAAAAACCAAGTAGCAGTTTATGACAGCCAGATACTGTTTGGAATAGTAATGTCCAGATGTTATTCCATTGGTAGTTTTTACAATGTTAATACCAAAAGTGATCGTATAAGAAGAGGGAGGAAAAAGTAGCAGAAATGAAGGATTCTGGTGAGCAGGTAGGGAATGTAGCATATACAAAGATCCATCCGTCACTGGGGAAGAATAGGGAGATAAAAAAGGAAGGGAAGAGTGATGGTGCCTGAGAATTCTTTCCTGAGTAACACTGAAATACTAGGAGGGAGGGTGACAGGCGCACAAGGATGACGTTGCTTGCCTTTTCTACCAAAACGCTCTTCTCATGTGCATTATCCTGTGCTGTCTTTTGGGGTATGCTCTGAAGATACTAATGTTTTCTGGCTTGTGATGTGCGTTGACCTTTTCCTTCCTCTTATAACCAGCATACAGAAAAGTGGGGAAACTGCAGCACATGAAATTGTCTTGCCTTCTGAACAGGATGAGTCTAGCAGGGCTGGTATGACAGTGTTGTGGGGAATTTTGGGAAGCACCAGATATGAAGATGATGGGCAGGGCAGCATACTTGGAGGATGGCAGAGTGGGAGATGATAAGATATGCAAGTCACTTCGTAGAAGCACAAAGGCTGATGCTTTAGTATGCGTGCAGCAACAGAGTGAAATATGTTGCTCTGTATTTTAGAGAAAGTAATAGCAAATTGACAAGCTGTGCAATGAAGAGAAAGTTCTTCAGTTACATTTAACTTTTTAAAGTTTAGCTAAAATGTGCTTATTGTCTGTGTGAAGCTAGGCCTATTTTGCCAGAAGATAAAGAGATTTTTGCCATAACAATTTCTAAAAAAGAATAAACTTTGCACTACAAATTCAGCTGAATAGTTTATAGGTCTGTAACACATTTTCAGCAACTCTGTATCTCATTGGGAAGGTAACTTTCATGTGTCACAATATTTCCTCACTTTGTTACACTTACCTTACCGACCCTCTCAAAGCCTGGGAAGGAGGTTGCGTATAATTGTTGTATTCGGTTTCTTTTGCGAAGTAGATAATTAATGATAAAGTCTTTTAACTATATGACAGACTTTCATGTTGTCTTAATCTCCTGGCTCATTCTAAAAATCCTTTTAAAATAGAAGAAAACAAAACATCGTAAAAAAGGTATTCTTGTATTTTGGGTTCAGCATTACTTGGAAGTTTCGTAACACAGGATTTCATATATTAAATACAAGAGAGCACTTTAACTACCACATAAATTAACATTCAGGTATTTTTTGCCTGCCTGTATTTTTTCAAAATGTACCTCAGTAGAAAATAACTTATTTATATGTAACTGATTCATGGTACTGCAACTTCAAAACTTTCCAGGTGTCTGTGATTCAACTATACACTGTCTGAAATGCATGAACTCTAAAAAGACAACAGTTTTACGTATCCTCTGCATTTCTTCTTGAAAAACTTACTTAGGAGTTATGTGGAGGACAAGTTCTAGGAGACGTTCTAAGGAAAACAGTGTTTTTAATTTTTCTTTTTTAAAGGAAGATCCGAACATGTCTTTTGGATAGCTTTTTAGTTGTACTTATTGTTTCCTTATTTAGAAAATGAGTTGCAACAATTTGCAAAGAAATATCTCCCACCCAGCCAATGAAATAGCGCTAGTAATTGACCAAGAGTTGCTCTGGTAGAAGTTTACAAATATGGAATTATTTAAAAGTAGTGATGCTTTAACATTACATGAAGTTCTGTGTTTCCCCGCCCCCCTCGAAAAGAGGATTTCCAGGAAACAACCATGCAAGGCATCTTGCTGTTACCCAAAGAAATTGTTGTGCATAGCATTATAAAAGATCGTGTTTCTCTGCTGAGATGCCTGAAGCTGATCGTGGGTAGAATGACACGAAAGGTTCAAATGGCAAATGGTAGACAGTGTTTACTGTGAACAGGGCTAGGGAGGGAGAACTTAATTAGATATGATTTAAAAATAAAACAAAAAGCATTTAGAATGAGAAATAGCTCCAAGTCTAGATTGGACAGAAAGATGGCATAACACTCAATAGTAGGAGGTGATAGAAGGGGCAACTAGGACAGGTAGTGAAGTAGTTCAGACAAAGAAATGGCCAGATGGGGAAAACAATGATTTTATCTCAGTTGGGGTAACTACTTAAAATATAAACTGGGAATGATAGGGAAAAAGAGAGATAGGCATTCATAAACAGAAGTAGTATGTTAAAACAGCAGGATGCAAGAGCAAATTTTAATTTGAAATGTTAATAAGCAGCGATTTCTGATTAGTGTTTGTAGATTCATCCTTCATGTTCTGGTTTAAGCCCGGTAGGCTGCTAATCCTACAGGTCTTTGTTCACCTCTTCAGGGCGTTCACATTGCTTACGTACTGATGTAGAATGTGCATTGTGTCTGGCAATACCACCACAGTGTTAAAAATACTTACATATTGTTGTTGATTACGCTATTTCAGTACACTTATATTTGAGTTCAAGGGAAGCTAATATTAAGTATAACCTGATTAATACACTTAGAAATTACAGGTGTCACAGGCCTCTGCTTTGACTGTGGAGATTTTATTGTGAAGCATTTCTTTGTTCTTTTAGGTGTTAAAAAGGGGAGATGTTTCGGAGCAGGTTTTGAATAGAATTCCATCTCAGAGTACTGTAATGAAGAGTCACATTCATACTTCCAAAAAGATTCGTATAAGTGCATGTTTTAAATTTATTTCTTTTTATTGCTTACTTAACATTTTTTGTCAACTAGGTATACCATATACACTGGATGTTGCATAGGTGCAGCAATACCCAGCGAGCAGTGGACTAGCGTGAAAGCATAACTCTGCTTTTACAGGAGCAGAGCATTTTCTTCTGTGAGCTAATTCTGTGTGCTAATAGGTTGTTGCTCTAATCTGTCGCAGTTTGGGGGGAAATTAGATTGGTGTTACTGTTATAGTTCCATTACTTTTACTTATTACAGTAATTTTCCTGTATTTACTTATCATCAGAAGCAGCTGGTGCATTCCTTCTAGTATAATATAATAACCTTTTTGTAGCTGTCAGTTCATACCTCTGTAATCTGACAAAATAGATTCTTAAACAGTCTCACAACATGTCAGTCTTGCCTCTGATGAGGAGAGTTACCTCTTGCTACTGTAAATCATCTCTTGTGATGTCTTTCAATAGAAGCTTTCCCCTTCTTTCTGATAGTTTATCAATTCCATGGCCCGTGGAAGATGGAGATCACAAATCTTCATCAGATTTCAATCCTGCTTTTGCAGCTAGGTTATTTCTGAGCCTCACACTAGTTCTGGATCAAGTAACTAATGTCACTGTTGGTGAAAAATCGAGAATGGAAGGAGATGTGTTTTATGTAAAATGAAAGCTAGGAAGGTAGTTAAATCAAAATTATAGAATGAGACTAGATTTGTAGTTAAATCAGAAAATGAAATCATTGTAAATAATCATATTGTAAGCAGCAATACAAATTTGATAGTCAAAAGCACTAACACTAGAGGAGGACAAACAAAACTTTTCTGTGGCCTGTTTGTGTTTTAATGTTACACCAACGCTATCTGAGTGGTTCAGTACATAGAGAGAAAGGAAGGAAGCACAGTTAACATCACTGCAAACTCAGTGCACAGTGACACAGACTTATATTTTCTTAACACAGGTGTTCACCAGATCATCTTCACTGTCCCAAGCATCAGCTGCTTGAACCTCTCATTTCTGTCCTTTTTTTACGCTTTCATTTCATTAAATGGAAGCTGAAGCAGCAAACCCTCTCTTTTACTCTCAAACCATGTTTGAATGAGGGAGCATCTCAGATAATCATACTGAAATTAATGTGGATGATTCTTCTATGTAGGCTTCAGCAACATGAGAGGACAATGAAGTGTTATATTGGCCTTTTAAATAGGTTGCAGAAAGCCTGGGGTGGTTGTTATCAACATCTGCCTTCTGTGAAAAAACTGCCAAGATAGAGCTTTTTCTACATGTAAACTGACATTTATTAATATTGTCAGGTCTTACTGAATACTGCAGTTAGACACTAATAAGATTAGGTAAATTCCATCTTCATTACTCTCCCGTTATCAAAAATCCTTTGTAAATTTATGGTAACCCGCCAGTACCGAAGTATTTTTGCACTCTCTAATTTCTTTTTTATTAGCAACCCTGTCTAGTAATTGTGTAAGGGACATATGGCTGAATTGTAAAAGATGGCTATTCAAGACCCCAAGAATTTTCATTTTACAGACTTATACTCAGGAAAATACATGATTCAGATAGGAAATTTCTTGACTTCCTGGTAAGATAACAACAAAAACTTTTCAGTATTACTTTCTTGTCTGGAGAAAGGCTAATTGGTCAGTGATATTTCAAGATTCACAGACATTAAACCAAAAATCAATTACATGCATATTGATGTCCCAGGTAACCGTAGTACTTAGGTATTTGAATGTAAAATTGAGAAATAATGGTTTTGTTAAAAACAAATCCTAGATCTGACAGTGCTTATATACAAGGTGACAATAAGATTTATGTTAAAAAGCATTTGAGGGTTGATTTTTTTGTTTGCCTTTTTTTTTTTTCCCTCCCACTGACATGTAGCTTAGGCTGAGATTTTGAGTTTCTGCTTGGATGGGGGGGTGGCTTGTTTTTCTTACTTCACAGTCCCTTGATTGAATTAGCATAGGGATTTCATTCAGCATAACTTTGCAGGACAGGTTAACTTCTGTCTTCATTGTAATGGCTCATATGGATTATACTTCGTATATTTGCAGAACAGTACTGCATCATCTTTTCCATTTCATGTGCCAATATAGATGGGGAAGGTAATATATTTAGGGAGCTCAAAAATAGATTTAGGAATTTTTTTGCTCTGGAGTTGCATTCCAGTCAAGCTCTAAGGTTACCATCTAGTGCCTGTAATTTAATTAATATGGAGAGTTGGACATGTTGTCTTTCTAAGGTAACTTTTAGCTGCCCTTTAGAAGAGAGAGGTTTTCTAGGACAGGCAGGCTGTCTTTTGAATGATGGTGAGTACTTTTTTTCTTAAGTCCACAGTGGCAGTGGGGAATATGTGAGAACTGAAACACCTTTCCCTTCCTCTGTTACTGCTAGAAGATCAGTGTATTTGTTTAATGTTATAACATAGCTTCAGTTTTTTCACATGGGTGGTTCCCTCTCCTTGTCTTTTCCACTGAGATGTGGATAATTACCGTCTGAAGTGACAAGAATTTCAGCAGTCCCTTGAAGCCTTATGAATACTACTTGCTGAGATGGCCAACTTTACAAATAGACGTTGTTTGTAAGACTTATTTCCTTTAATATACATTTGTAGAGGTTTAAGTGCCATTGCAGATTTCTGTTACATCTTGATGCACCTACCTTGCTAGTAATTTAGGATTTTTTTATTCTGTTTGTTTTATTCTACTCATGAAGTAGTAATGTGCTGCACAACAGGCCTAGATTTGAAAGTTAGTCTTCAGCTATAGGGAAGTTCAGGCATTTGTAAAAAGGCTCGATTCTTTGAAAGATTGAGCCTCACAGAGTCTAAAACTATTCACAAATACATAATGCTTCCTGCCAATTATGTGGTTTAGTTAACATTGTCCTTAGTACTGTTGTGTAGAGTTTCACATGCTGATTCTCTGAAGCTCTGATTGGGGAAAGAGCCTTTTTGTTCCAGAAACCTGAGATCAGTTGGTTTCAGGTGAAGTAGTAACTTTGATACAACAGTTTTAGAGTTAACTTCATAAGTAAGTGTCCTTTACTCTAGAAATGAGTTCTTGAAAAGTAAATATATTTTCAGAAGTTAATGATTTTCCTTTCACTCAGGCTTTTGTCTGATAGGTACAATTAGGCCTGATAATAGCTTTGTTTCTGAACTTGTTTTATGCAACAGTTCTCCCCCCTCCCGTGCATTTCTGTCTTGTTTTTACATGTATGCTACCCTAACTTACCCTGCACAACTTTTATTTACCCCAGTACCTTCCCATAAAAGAAACCTGTAGTGACCCTATCCAATAAAGATTTAGGTGTGCACAGCAAGCGTTTGATAAATGCTTTAAAGAACACGTTAAATGACTTAGGACAGGATATATTTAGGTAACCCCTTATGTTGTTCTTGAGAGAAGAGAAGGAAAAATCTGTTAGTATTCCAAATTGCAAAAGTTCTTAATGTTAAATAAATTCTGATATCAAAGATGTGCAGAATTTTCTTGTTACCAGTTTCCTTATGATATAAAAGATATGTTGAAGTAACGAGTAGTAGTTCAAATAGAATAGAATAGGGAGTTTACCCAGCTTTCAGTTTAGGTGAAAAGTAGTTGGCTCCCTATCATAATTTCTCTTGTCTAGGTCAGGTAGTTTTGGGTTTGTGGATAACATGACATGAGCTGAAATAAGCTATAAGATGAGATGCAGAAACTTGAGGGATGCTTGTGAGTGCTAAGTGACATCCTGCAAAGCTCCCCTGCAAATGTATGAAAGGGAGAAATAACTTTCATTTTGATCTTATTTTCTATTAGTCATTACAGGAGAACTTGGAAGGTGGCCTGAGGGAGAGAGAAATTATAAATATTTATAGGTAGAATTCTTATTGCTTACATTTGTCATTATCCTTGGACACGTAGTGAAATATATTTGCTTCTCACTGTTTTCCAATTACTTAACTTTAGGAACATAAGGAATTTAAAAAAAAAAAATCTCTTCACTTTACTTAGCTCCCTTACCTCAAAATCTTTTTACATTATCTTTGCATCATATTTCTATGACTATTTTCATTATTTTATGATGTAGTTCAACATCCACCTTCTTACAAAGCCCTCCCTATTTACCCATTTTTCTTACTATCCAAAATATCAAAGTATATAATCTTTATGAGAAGGTTTTGTAGTAGAATAAAAATATTGCTCAGTAGTAATTTGTCTAGAGAGATCTGGACAGACAAGTGGTCATCTATGAAAATTGTTTTGAAAAAGTCACTGGGTCTGATTTTTAAAGGGGAAAATATCTGATTTGCATTCTTACAGCTGTGAATTAGTGTCTCTAAGTAGATAAAACTCTACTACTGACTGCTGGTAGTGAGCCAAGAGTCAAGGCAATTGCTTCTTGTTGGTTGATACAAGGCTCCTTTAGGGTGGTTTATGGCATTATTACTGTAAAACTGTCAGGTTCCATTATCCTGACATCCCTTTGGGGGATTGACTGAAGACTGGAGGAGAAAGTCTTGCTTCCAGGCATGGTGTAAGTTCAGGGAGTTAGGATGAGGGACAAGCTGGTGTATCTTTTTGCATTCAAGGCTCCGATTTTCACACTAGCTGTCATGAAACAATAATATATAACTTAGCATGTCTCTGTGTGGGAAGGATGATAGACTCAAGCTGGAAGGCACAAATCTGTCAAATGGAGATCTTCACTTCATCTATCTTATATGAATATTATCTTTTGCTGATGTCCAGATAGATCAGTATGCTAGTTAACACAGATGTAGTGATGCTTTCTGAGCATAATAGACTAAGGATTTGTTTACATAGTCCTCTTGAAACCAAGTATATATACAAAACTTAGAAATTAATATTTTCCCAAAGTACATTGAGTAAAAACTTCAGTTTCATTTATATGGAAAGATATCGCCAATTACACGATGTATAATGCTCTCAACAGTAAACCACAATAAAAGCAGTAACAAAAACTCCATGTATCTCAATAAAATTATAGTTTGGTTTGCATATATGCATGATATTGGAACTGCAAATATGCAATGTCAAGCAAAGTTACAAAAAGTGTGTCGTATTCTTAAGCAGTTACATTGGAGTATCCTCATGTGAATGGTGAATTTTTATGTTTACTATACAATAGCAATGTAATGCACCTCTGAGGAAAATTCATAGAAAAATATTAAATGTCATGTTCAAAATCAGTTAATTCATATTTCATGTTCAAGTGACTTTTCCAATCTTGACTTAATTTTGTTTTTTATGAATACTTTTAAAATCTTTACAGGTTGCCAGAATTTCTTCAAAATTGTTGGCAATATCTGAATTAACTACAGGTGTAAAATGTATGGCAGAAATAGTGTTTTCCATATGTCATTTGTGTGTTACAAGTTTTAAAGTAAGCTCACTCATTAACTGAATTTTCTGAAGGTCTTTGAAGGTTTCACGTAAGCAACAGTATACTGAAAACTTCTTTTTGCCCTTTTCTGTACGTTTAGATGCTGGTGATGGTTACCTGGATGACAGGTTTTTTTCTTGTCATGTGCTTATTTGGTTTGGGATAGCTATATCTTATAAGCTACATGGAGGAAAGAAACAAATCAGTGTTACAAGCTCAAAGTAAGTCTGGCTTAAGAGAATTTGAGACTTGTGAGGGTTTATAAAGCATGTGAATGTAGACAGTCAAAAATATTTCAAAAAGTGCTGAAGGGTCATTGAAGATGAGATTTTTTTCCACTAGTTAATTGGAAAAATTATTGGCTAAACATTTTGTAAGTGCAGATAAACAATAAAATTCTCTAGGAAGATCTCTGAAAGTTAAAACTGAAGCCATGATTGAGTTTTACTGGTCACTTGATCAAGACTTCATTTGATTTCAGTAGAAGCATTCTTGAGTCTTTAACTCTTCCTTGTGTTATGCTTGCCATAAAATCCTCCTCAGTTTCAGAGGGTAAGAAACTATTATTTTTATTTGATTTGACTTTCTCTATGTTTGGCTTTGTACAAGATGCAAGCAGGAAGACAACAGTTTTAACTGGGTATCGGTGCAGAGTATGCTGCTGTTACAGTTGCATGTAAATTTCTTGGGTATAAGTATGTCACTACTTGGAAAATTAATTAGAGTTAGGATAGCAGAAATGTGCACTGTCTCAACTATTTCACACTCGTCCTGGGGCCTATATTTAAAAATATATGTAAGTAAAAAATTCTAAATTGAAATTTTAATTTTTACAGCTATCGTTAGCTTTCCTCATGACAATCTGAATTGAAATTCAGTCTTGGAAAAATCAATACCTTCACAATCTGAAATGAAATAAATTTATCAGTGCTTTTAAGGAGTAAATGCTTTTATCAATTTTAAAAGCATCTCCTGATCATTGTTTAACCCATATACACAGTTTTTATAATCAGAAAAAATTTGGAAACTGTATATAGAAATGAACGCCAAATTTGCCACTGAAGTACTTAAGTGATGAGGACAACATCACTGCGTGCTTTCCTAAAGTATTAAGATGCTCTTGATGCCTTACAGTGTAATGAAAAGTGCAAGGATAGAAAAGAGGGAGGAGTTCAGCAGATCTCTGCTAAGTTTTCATGACTTGATGATGATTTTCAGGCAACTTGCAAAAATTTCAGGGGCCTCGGATTTCATCACATGTTCCCGTTTGCCATTGTTTTTATACTTCCTTAACCTGTGTGTTGTTCCAAAAAGATAGCAGTTGTTTGCTCACTTGTAATTGTGGAGCTTTACCACAATAAGTTGTTTGCAATGTTTTGAAATGGTAACAGATTTATGTTGTGCCACGATGGGTTACTGTGTTTTTCACCGGTAAGTCTGGGAATCCCCGCGCAGTCATCAACTGCCATTTCATAAACGTCTGTCTGTCTTTCCTACTGCATTTACAAGTAGGTTCTTAAACAGCTAACTGCTTAATACATCGTTCCTGGAGTATTATTTATAACTGTTTCATTGATAGCAGTTTGTCGTCTTTTTTTTTTTTTTTTGGAGCTACCAAATACAGCTAGCAGGACACACACTGATCTTGCAGCCATCCAATGAGTGGTGTATAAGCCTGTTCTTGACTATGTGATAAGTCACCTGATTTCTTTGTGTCTCTCTTTCCTGTGCTGTTGAAAATTCATCTGTCCTACCTGCTTTGCATAAATCAGGGCCCCCCAGAATACTTAGGGACCAAATATGGCCTCCAGGTTTCTGACTGTTATCTTTCCCCAAATCTGATAGGTGAGAGCAGTGCTAACAAATTGTCTCTTCTGGGAACTTTTTCTCGGATACAGTAGAAGAAAAAATTGTGGCTTAAGACTATATATATATTTAGCAATTTTATATATGGGACATCTTTTATTCTGGCAGGTTGCTAACAGTGCACTTAGGACAAATTATACTGCACCCATAATCTTTACTATTGTCTCAAAATCTACAATATTTTAAAGACTTCATATTTTGTATGTGACAAAGGAAAGAGGTAGGAGCCTTTTCAAAAATACCCTGAGAGTTTACTGCCATTGTGGTGGCACATTATTTTTATATATTCAGTGTCAGTATCTATGAATAAAGATGTTTCTCTTTGGCCCCTATTTTATCTTTAAAGAATGACCTGACATAGGTTTCTGAATTTCAGACCATTTATTTATTAATTATGTTAGTGAAACTGACTTCGGTTTTCCGCTTGATATAGTAGTCATCACCAATGTATCCAACAGGATTTTTAATTTTTTTGGTAATTTTCTTAGGTAAAAAGTTTGTCATTAAACTCGTTTATTACTAAATAAGGACCTTATTACTAAAGGCAGCAAGAGCTATCATCATCCAAGCATGAAACGTATTACATTTAAAGACCATTATTTTTTTGACTAAATTAAAAATAATTATTGCAAGTTCTAGAAGAAAATTAATTTATCGTACTCTGTATTGCTGCATGGAATGTAAAAGTTCTTTGGATCCATAATAATTCTAGTTTCAGAATAATTTTTTGAGGATTATATTTTTCTGCTTCTTTTAGTTATTGTAATGGATGCAGCAATACAAATTTTACTTGTATTTTGGATATCTATCATGAGAAACCTTGAATTATGTTTCCAGCAGACTGCATGCAAATCCTAAAATTATTCCGATTATTATTATTAAAAATTCCAAGTTATTAGTGAATAGTTGTCTTTTTCACATATGCTTATGAGACGATCAACAAAATGCTACTATTTTCAAAACGTTCAGTAAAGAAAAGAAAAAATAAAGGTGAATGATAATATTCACAAAGCTTTCACATTTTTCTTTTGTCCAACTCATTTTTCTATGACCTCTGTTTTTGGGAGGGATGAAGATTTCCAATTTTTAAGATATGTTTTGAAAATAGGAGAGGTAGTTTCAGTTTTTCCTGGTTTTAGTTGTCATAAAATACACAATTAAAATATTGAAGAAGCTTTTACAATAATAATGTGTTCTTGATTTTAATTTTGCTTTTAGATTTGGATGATAGTGATAGAGATTTAAATAATCCTAGCTGGTTTTCCCCCAAATACACTGTATGTAATATTTTTCTTCCTTTCAAGAGGAAGTACAGGGAGGAGAAAAAGGTAAGTCCAAAATTATATTCTTTTAGCTATCAAAGAATACATTTAAATCGAGTGTCAACCATGGATTGTGGCACTTGACTGCATTAGTATGGTTATTTTTATTCCTGAAAGAAAGGTTTATTACAAAGTAATTTATATTCCCTAGCCCAGAAATATAATTGGTCTGAACACTGAAGTCCTGTAGAGCTTTTGAAGCTGGGACATGTAGCAAAGAGCATTTCAGACAATTTTAAAGAAACAAAAAGAAACATTGCTAAAAGGAATGAATTCTGAGTCATCAGCTGTCAGTATTGAAATACGTTTTTCTCACATTGTGCTATAATTGCTGGCTCTATTAATGTGATGTGTATTATTGCTTTGGTTATTGCTGATGTTCCAAAGTCAAATAATTGTAATTTTTTCTCTTTGCTTTATCAAGCAAATTGACATTTTCTGCGTGTTGGTTTTTTTGGTTTGTTTTGTTTTGTTTTTTTCCTTCTTTTTCTTTTGAGTTGGGATGTTCCTCTGTGCTTTTCAGAATGGGATATTACGGCCTTTTCACTTCGAGGTTACTTTTTCCTCTTCATTTTTAACCCCAGCCATATAATTTTCATCCTCATTTCCATTAGGGACTTTTCAAACCTATTTGTTGTAACACATTTAAAGGTATAAACAAAGTAGTAGCTTCTGTTTTGTTCCCCACCCTGTTTCCTATGTAACCTCAAAAATAGTACTCTGGCAGTTATATATTAGTATGTTCCATTGGTGAATTGACCTTTGTATGGAAAGCCAACACAAAGTGTGAATACTATAATTTGAAAGTCAGTCTTACAGATAGACCATAAAAGATTGATAGAACGTTCCTGCTTTCCGTCAGTGTTGCACACCTTTTATTGTTTCACATAAATGAAATATTCATCCAAGATGAATATCCAAGATACTTGCTATGCTTGTAAAATATCAGAACATGAATCAGTTTCTTGAAGTTTACAGATTACCTAGTTCTCGGTAAGATTTTACATTATTTTTATGGTTTTTTAACTTCTGAAGTAGTCCAGTAGTTGCCTTTTACTCGTAAAAAATTGTCATTCTAATAATTTTTTAAACCTTCAACTGCCAGCATCATCCAGAGTTCTTGGCAATTAAGTTAAATGCCTAACTGGACCTTTGACAAAGTTAAAGAAAAAAACTTGTTAGTGTGTGTTTTAATATCTGCTTCTGATGTTTTTATTTTTTTATTATACAGATTTTGAAGTGTGTTGTGTTAAGACTTTATGACCTTTGCTGTACACCTTCACATATGAATCTTAGCTGGACTTTTGCCTTTTCAGTCTTTCCTTTTCTCTGTTTCCGAACAGTTATCTCTGCCAGCCCAGTTGTTCCTCCTAAGTACTAAACAATGACAGCAATAGACATCATGGGCAGCAATAGAATCTATTTTGTTTCTGTGGTGGTTTATGCTTTCAAGGTTGCTTGTGAGGGTGGGGTCCTAGAAGGCAAAAGTGTGTGCATTTCAATCATAATAAAGGGAAAAATAAACATAAAAAATTGTTCAAAGAGGCTGAATAAAAAAATAGAAAGGACACAAACCATTCCAATGGTCTTTCTTCTAGTACTATGGTGTATGGATGGCAGGATGATTATTTACAATGTTTATGACTTCTATAAAAGATCAGTTTTATCATCATCCTTTCTACTAACTTTTGGAGAGAATAAATGAGCAATCTGAATAAAAGTTTTTTGTTATTTAGAGCAGTGAGAAATAGTGGTGTCTTCTTTCAAACTGCCTAGGCAGTTTTCTAAAAGGGTACAATTGACTTGAAATCCTGTTCTCATTTTGTAATGGTATCTGAACCAGTATTATTTGTGCTTTTGTGTTGTTTTCTGTAACACATATTTTCTGTACTCTGATGATGTGATCTTTGAGGGTCACTGAACTGTGAGATTTGGCTCATTGCAGTTTTGTTACTGGCCTGCAGAGCAGTTATGAATGAGTCGCTTCGGCTTTCTGTGCCTCAGTTTCTTTATAGCTAAGTGATGTGAATGATACTGACTTGACCTGAGAATGGCCTTGCTGGATGAAAACGAGTTTCATCTGATCTTGTATCCTGTCTCTAACACTTGATATCAGATACTTAGGAGAGATTGTAAGAACAGCACAAGCATATTTTCCAAGCAATTCCTGAGCTTCCACCAATTTGAGGCTCACAGATTTCGTGTCCAGAAGTGGTGGTTCTGATATTCTTATCTGGATTTTTGTCATACGTGCAGTTTCTCCAGTTGGGTTTTGAACCTATTTTGTAAAAGTTGTAAATTGTAAAATTTGAGCATTCGGAATATGGGCAAAGTTTTAGAAACTACATCATGCGACGAGCACTTGTTTTAGCTTCTGTTTACATCAATCCACTGGTGAAGTTCTTATACTATGAAAACAGCCCTGTATTTGAAATGTGTTTTGGATACAGTGATGAAGGAATTAAATTCTTATTTTACTTAAAAATGTATATAGTTTTTCATAGGCCAATGGAGGAGATCAGAAACTGTGCAAATACATTTTTCACAAATAAGCTTGCCCGTTGTATTAGGTTAAGTAGAAATAAAATTATTTGGTTAATATTTGAAATGTATGTATGTTTGAGCTAAGACGAGAAGTAAAGGCCAGAGATATAAGCAGAATTTATTCTGCTACCCAGTGGCAGAAAACTTTGTACTATGCAAGGAATAAGATTTTCTCCTAAGTTTTCCAATGTTAGAACACTCAAGGCTCTTTAAGAAGTGAATTTACCTTTGTGGAATTAAAACCTGGGCGTTTTAGATACTTCCATATTAATGATTAGCTTTGATAATAACTTTAAAATTATTTGATGTATGAGTGTGTAATTCAGTGTTCCATTTGGTTGAAAATCTCACTCCCAGGCTTGAAACCTTTCACAACAAGTAATGTGTGTGTTGGTGTTGTGTGTGTGCGCGCGCGCAGAAATCGTATCTAACATTCATAGGGCTAGAAGAAACGGTAAAACCACCAGTCTCCTCATTGCTGTTGTAATGTTCAGATAATGTTAGAAGAGTTCTTATAAACAGGAGTGCAGTCTTTCAGAAACTATTTTGGATATTGGTTTGAAGTTCAACTACATCTTTGTCACAGCATAGCATATGCTACAGGCTACTGAGTTTCATGAGCAAGGTAACAACGAAAATTACTTTTTGTTACTCATTGCCTCTAACAAAGACCTGACTAATTTGACAGTTATGCACAGCGRATTTTTTTTTTCCCCTCATATTTTTTGTTTTTTTTTCTTTGTATACTAGTGGGTGGAACAAGTTTATCCATCGGAAGAGGTTTTAAGGTAGTAACTTACATTGTGATGATTGGGAATTTCTGACATGGTTTGCATTTAAAATATTCCATATCACTATAAATCAAAAGATACAAGCTCATGCTATAGTGCTGTGTGCTACCTGGCTCTGAAATCACTGAAAACAAGAGAGATACGATAATATGCGTATTGCTGTGGAATCATTGGTTGGCTTTTCCTGCTGGGCAGCTGTTGGAACTAATCAGATTGTGCCTGAGAGCATAATAAGAAAAAACTTTAATAATGCTTAGCCCTCTTGGAAGCTCTGTCGTTTCAGCTGTCATACTCACTTTCACTAATTTAGTCTAGGTTTGCTGTTTTGTTAAAAGCCATAATGCTGAATTTCAAAACAGATTTCATTTAATTTTACATTTTACAATGGGTTCTTCCACATATATCCACAGTAGGCCTCTTCTTACAGTAACAGTAAAGTTAATTGAGGGTGGAAGTAGAGTTTTGACTCTGTAGGTAGAATGCAAAACAAATTTAGCAACTAGTTTTATGGTGTCACCTTAGGATTTTGAGATAGTGCTCTAAATTGTGAATCTATGTAACTACTAAAAACTACTTTGTTGTAGTGAGCAGTCCTGCAGGTTTCTATGAACAAATTGACTCAATCCTTTCTTGGAGAGTACTTGTTTTGTCTTATTTCAGTATCTGTGAATTTTATGTCTAATGAAAGATGTAGTAGTTGGTAGAATGTCCTAGGCATGTTTTAAAAATAGTAATGTGCCTAACAAAAATTTTGAATTCAAAATCAACTGTTCATTTAACTCACTGCTTCATAAACATAAGAAATTGAATTCTTGTTTGTGGCTTAATACCTTAATATGTGAGAATCCTAACAATACATTAAACCCTTTAAAATAAAGAAATAGAAATTAAGTAAGTGTAAAAATCAAGGTATAGGCTAAGTCTTTGTGTCTAAGTTAAAAATTGTTTGAGGAGTGTTCAAGTTAAATTGTTTGAGGTGTGTTTCGTTTTCCATGCTGATGGTCGGTTTCCCATTTGGTGGACATAAGGTAACATGTTTTTGCTGGATTTTAGGTTGATTTATTTTAACAGTTTTGGTTTGGTAGATTCAGTTGTTTACATCACATTTTTTAGAATATGAAGGCTAAACTTYGCATTGAATTATTCAGAGCATGTTATCATCCCCAGAGGGTGCTTTCTTACAACCATTTTCCTAATTCTAACCTGTATGTGGCTGAGAGACGCTGTCTTTGTTAGCAAGTGTTTCAAAGCAAGATTAATTCTATGGGCATTGTGAAGGTTCTTTAACCTGAGGTTATTATCATAGTGGAGTAGTTATGAAGAATCTAGGGAAAGTTCTCAGTTCTTGTTTGCCACACTGACACCTTGGTGGTTGAAATCATGTTGGTTGCCCAAAAGCTGTTTGTATTTTCTACTAAGGAAGAGGCCGCAGGTCCAATTTCTGTGTGCATATTACGAAGTTTTATTGTACCACAAACAGTATGCATACTGTTATTTGGAAACATCTGTTTTAGGGCAGTGATTGAATTAACCTCAGGAAAGAACTTTGAGTGGATCCAGACCTGGGAAAGCTTGCTTTTTCTCTGACTTGGATTACACAAGTCATTACTGGGCAGAAATGGCTTCAACTATCTTTGCTTAATTTGCTTTTTCTGGGATAGTACAGTTTGTGTGAGGTCAGTCATATTACTAAATAACACTTCAGCTATTTTGTTTGTTCTGGTGTTAGCTTTCGTGTGGCGATACACACCATCATTCACTTTACTACTAAGATTAACCACTCTATGCAGTTTTTCACATGAATTGTGGGGGAGCTTGTCTCAGCCTCAGAGGATAGATAGTTCACAATTTATTGGAGGATACACGTTACCTGGTGGGACTAATCTGTATCTTTGCAACGGGAGATGGATATTATATTTACCTTCTGAAGCTGGTGTTCTTCATGCTTAAATGTTGGCTTATTGTGTTCTATGGTTTTTTTCACATTTTCTCCGGTTGGAGGAAAAACCCCTGCCCATTAGCCTAAATTTACAGCGTATATTCAAGACTGAACTGCTACTAGAGAATATAAACAGTGAACAAAAACTGAGCAGAAAAGCYGGAATGGAATGATGAGTGTTTGTTGTTTCCCCTGTAAACATTCCATTCTAATATTCTTAATTTTATTTTCTTTCTTGCAAATCAATTGTATCAATTTCATCACTGATTTTAAGTCTGAGAAATAGCACAAGTGTATTCAATTAGAGTAAAATTGGAATTTTATTTTTGTTTTTAGAAAGGAATATATTCTTAAGTATAACGACTTATAATAGTATGTATCAAATATGCTTTTAAGATTTTTTGATCCCAAACAACTCACAGGGAGGCTGTTTTTAGGAATATAACTTGTTAATTAGAAAGTCGTGACAGTTCATAGACTAGAACTTTCAATGCACGCAGGTAGCACAAGATTTCTTTTCAAAATTGACTTTCAGAGTCGAGTTACTGCCTTACAGTAAGGAAATGTTTCTTCCTTTTTACCTTGCTTTTGTTCTACTGATTCAGATAAATAGGAGTCAGTAACACTGGAGGAGGAAGACGACAAGTTGTCTTTCTGATAAATCCAGCACCAGAAAATACATTTTTGGTTTATCCCCTACATTCCCTGATCAACATGGTGAAAAGATTTCTATTTAATGAGTTTTAGGATTCAGTCTCTCTGGAACTATTTTTAGTATTTACTGTCACTCTGTACGTCTTCTCAGCAACTGTCTCTGATTTATTACTCTGAAATTGCAGTATTATTTATTACCTTCCAATGTGTAGTGAAGTGGCATCTTGCACTTACATATGTCACGTACTTTTACAGTTTAATATGGTGGTTCCACTGTTATTTTCTCAGAATAATACAAAAAGGGTAAGTTTTCATTATTTGGAAAAGCATAGCTTCATTTCTTTCAAAAGAAAAAATGATCCTGTGGTAGTTAAATGTCCCACACAAACTTTCTCTTCCTTTGAGTTTTGCAAAACCCTGCAAAGAGCAGAGGTCTCGAGAAAGGCTTACTATCATGTTCATTTCAGCAGTGTTTGCAACAGGCCTACAATTCCTAAAGCCTGTTTGTGAAAGCTGGGGGAAGTCTACTCAAAATGAAAGAAGTGAACTCTATTGTATTAGTTTTTTTCTCACTCTGTTATATTTTAACCACATGAATTCTGAATTTTCTGCATTAAGGCTGTGTATTTTTTAATGTCAAAATTCATAAAGCAGTGATACATGCAGATTAAAGTATGGTCTCTGCATGTGAGAGAAGGTCCTTGTGATGTAAATCCAGAGAACATGTTATCTTACTCATTTATTAATTTCTCTGTGTTTCTGGATGATAGGATCCCTGAAGAGAAGGCGGGGTGCATGTGTGAGATACTCATGCCATTCAGATGAAAGTTTTGTCAACATTTTTTCCTGCAAGTGTAAACTTAAAGGGAAGATACAGTGGTTTTGCTCTGAACTTTAGTTTAAAAGGGCCTCAGATCAAATAAGATAATCTGCTAAATAACTTCTCGGAAAAACTACAGCATCAGAGGTTAGGATATGGATTTGTCTTAATGAAGATGCCATGTATTTAAAGAAATCATGCACCTTAGCTGAAATTTTGTATCTGTGTGTCTAAGAGGGGATGAGATAATAACAATACATTAATTTAATGAATGTTGGTTTGCAAATATTTGTACTCCTTTTTAACGAAGGACAAAGGTTTTCCATCTATTTTAGTTCTTGTTTTTCCATTTGTCATGAGCCAAATCCGTATGTGTCCATCACTCCCAGTTCCCACTGAAATTACTGGAAGCTGAGGATACTGGACAGCCTCTGCTTTAGGGTAAAGGAATTTTCAGAAACATCTCAGTTGTTTCTATTTTCTTGTATACAAGTGGCTGTCAGTTTTAATTTCCTTCTGCCTGAAAGTACTGATCTGCTTATAGAGCAGGTAGTGAATAGGAGGGCATTACAGGTTCACACTGCTCCAACACCCAGTCAGCATTCATCTGAGCGCTCTAAAGTGTGCGATTAGGAGCCTAAGATACCTTGTTTGGCTGTCGAAGCAAAATGAGGTTGTGATTTAGGAGCTGTTCTGAACAGCAATACAGAACTGTTAGCTGTTACCTTTAAAAGCACAGTGAAGCATTAGAGAATTACATCACTAAAACATGTACTCATTTATTTCTCTTTTTTAGAGATACTCAGTTCTGTTCCTGTTGCTGTTCTCAACTAGGAAATTGAGCAAATATGTAATTGTCATACATATATAATGCAAATATCAAAATTCACTTGTTGAATATATTGTTGCCTAGTATAAATCCTAATTTTTTTCTTCATTATATGTCCATAGTGTGATTCCAAAGACAGAGAACATACTGAAGGACAAGTCAGGTATCTGGAGCTTTATCCAGCTGTGGAAACGTGGGAATTCAGAGCAAAGCTCAAACATATTTAATACCTTAATCTGAACACCTTCAGGTGTATTGAAAATGTAGTTTCCTGTTCAATAGGATGTCTGTGAATATTTCTGAACAACTATAATGGAGGAGATTAAGAGGGGAGGTTACTTCCCTAATTGCCTTACCTGCAGCTATTGATCTTTCTTCTTTTGGGAGGAGTGTGTCTAAGTGAAAGAACTTTTGTTTGAAGTTTAAAATTCTAAAGTTTAGTTTCTAAAGTTAAGTTCTAAAGTTTAAAGTTCTAAAGTTTAGTTTATAACATGATTGGTAATTCAGAAGTGGCTGGCTCTTTCAGACAAGCTGCAAACCTTGGACAACTGATAAAATGTCTCTGTACTTCAATTTCCCATCTTTAGATAGTGGTACAACTATTTATATAGCAGGATTATTGTGAAGATAAATTCCTTAAAGTTTTGTGGTGCAGCTGCATATTTTGGTGAAATATATAATTGTATGTCTACAGTACATTGTGCAAGCCTATTCAAGTGACAGCTCAGTTCCTGCTGCCACTTTTTTGTAAGTAATTATCTTTGTAATTTTATATTATGTTAATGCAGTAATGTGGATACCTCATTACTCCTACCCTAGTTTGTAGAGGTATGTGAAGTGAGTTTTTATTAAAAGAAAAAATTCCATCTTGTGTTTTGTTTTGCGTTTTCTTTTGGTTTTTTTTTTAATTGTAATCCATGCTTCAAAAGACAAGTTAGATTTCATATTAAAAAAAAAAAAAGTTGAAACAGCATTTCACAGATGGAAGATGTAATATGGGAAGAGAGTTACTCTCGAAACCTGGTGCGGTCTTGAAAATGTTAAGTGTGTGTATTACTGCTTTCCAGCTTTCCATGTTCTCTCCCTTGTAAAGATTGTAGATTAAAAATATTAACATATTTTAGGTATGGAGTTTCAGGCTTGCTTCAAGTGTAAACTGGAGAAATTAGGGCAGCAAAAAAGTAAATATATTTAAAAAGTAGTATTCACTGTCTCTAATTGTTTCTCCTTAATGGAGGTGAACATGATCTAATAAATACGTTCTGAGAATTGGATGCCAAGAGTTGAGGAGGATGGAGACATATTCCGTCTTAGAAAAAAATTATCTGTCTATCTATCTATCTTATATCTGTCTATCTTAGAAAATAGTTGACAATGTTCAGAATATGACAAGATTGAAAGGAACTCTTTACAGAAAGGAACAAATTGTCCGAAAGGATTAAGGAGGCTCAGGCAATGTAATTGTTAGAACTGTTTCGGTCTTTTTATAGTAACATTAAATTCAGATTTCCAAGGAAGTAATTTCATGTTTAGGTATACCTCCTAGCCTTTTTCTTCTTCTTCTTCAGAAAAATCAGTATTAAATGCATTGATTGTCTGCTTATTCATTTCATATTATACTTCTTACTGTTCCTTTCCAGCATGAAATGGTTCATTATTATCCATATGTTCTATTGATCCCATCTAAAGCATTTTGCTTTCTGTCTGCTTCATAGGATGAGTAAGGGTTTGTGTGTGGTTGTATATATGGAGAGAAAGTCTTTGGCAGTGCTTTACATTTATAGAAGCTCTTTTATAATTGGAGGTGGAAAAATAGCAAGTTTTGATATAGACATTGCTAATAAATGATGTCCTTAACTTTTATGTAGGGATGGAGCTAATTAGGATTCTGAATGCACAAAATTCACTTTAGGTTCATGCATGATTGGAAGCTTCCAAGTCTTACTTTTACTGTGGATTTGAACCTGTGAGTTCAGTTTATTCAGAGCTAAGCTTTGGCTTGCTTCAGAGGAAACCATGTGAAACAGTGTGTGATACTGACAGAAAACCATAAAATGAACAAAACTCATAGGAATCTTGGCCTACAAATTAAGTCTGTAGTTGTTTTGACAAAGAGCTAGTGTTTCAAATGTGTAAGCAACTTTGCATTTGCTGAGTTTTGCATTATAAAAATTTCTTACCTTTGTAATTTTATTTTCCCCTTTGAGGTACTGTCACACATATTTCAAATAACTTTGGGTTGTAAGCTGTGCGATGTGATGAGGGTAGTGACTGTGCAGTCTTTAAAGAGGACAGCTGTCCAACAAATTTTAATCTTCTAGAATGCACACTGTGTAAGTAATAGCAGACAAGGGACCTCTATTAGAGCTACAACACTTAGGATATTCTAGATCTGAGTGTACTAATATGCACCTATTATAGGAATTTACATCCATTACTGCCTATCATGTAGAATATTTTGTGTTTAAGGCTTTAGCTTGGCTTTGGGAATTCCCATTTTCACATCCAAAGTATCACCTTTGAAAGAAAATGCAAGTTTAATTTTACGCTTTTATTAAAAATGCTGTCCACTGTGTAACTGTTGTCCAGTTTTCTGCGTTAGGAATTGAAATTGTGCTACTATACTCTTTGCTAATATAACGCTACAGTTATAGAGCCGTTCCATATGTCTTGACAAAAACAGAGAAGGAAAGTGTCTGGGATCTATCTTCTAATTTTGCAGGAGACCTGCAAAGGTTTTCTGTGTTGCTACATCTGAAATAACTAGCAGTTAGCAAACATGCATTGTTTTCTGGACTTTCTGAAAAGATTTTAGGGTCCTTTGGACACAAAATCGCATTTCAGCCAAAGGTTTTATTATTAAGTAATTACTTTAACAAATTACTGAATTACTTTCTAATGGGAAGCTGATCTTTTTATCTTTTTTTTTTCCCTTCCTTTTTTCTTTTTTCCTCTTTTTAACATTTTGTTCATTTTATTTCCCAGTATTGCTGTATTTGGCCTGCTAGAATTTAGTCACTCTAAATCTTCTTATTTTAGATTTCAGGCAGAGTAAGATCTTTAGAAATAATAAAACTAGCTGATTTTAAGAGGATTGTTGACATGTAATAAGTAAGCGTGCACTTCTAGCTTGTTGCAATATTCATTGAAATGAGTTACTGTAGAATATTAGTAAAAGTTTATTATATGCATGTTGTCTAAGCCCTTGACGTTTGTTTAAGATTCAGTTGAACTAAAGGCATACATCCTATAATGTGTTTGTTATTTACAGTGCATGAAGATAAGTATCGGTAATAAGTATAGGGCAAAGTTGTAGACAAAACAGTGAGCTGTCTTTGCTTGTGTGTCTTTCTCTAAAGGTTCAGAATACTCTTCTTGAATGAAGATTGAGGACAGTGTTGATCTATTCTTTGTCAGTTAACAGTGTATAGTTATTATATACAATTATATAATTGTAATGTTTTAAGAAATAATCACTAATAGACTGTCTTAATTTCAGAGTACTTTGTATCACAAGCCGTTGTTTTTATATGGTTATTTAGCACAATATTCTTTCCCTTCCCTATTTCTTTGAGAAATTACTGCGTTCTATCAACTTGCTGGTCTGCAAGTGTAAGTTCATAAGATGTTTTAAACACAACAGACCATGCCACTGTTATGAGCATTAACCAGAAGCTGGTCTTTTTTTGCATTCCTCTCAAGAATGAAGCCCACGTTACAATTTGTGGCCTGAAAGAACATTCATTACAATGTCCAGGTAGTCAATACCCCATGGATTTAACAAAACACTGTGGTGAGATACTGTGGTACTGCAATATCGATGTCTAGACTTTAGGTGCGCTTTGTCACATGCAGTCCTGTCCATAATACTAGAAGCTCTTCTAGCTTATCACATTAAGTGTCCATGTGTCATTGATTATGTATTTATTAATCTACCTAAATGTTACAATTTTTAAAAAATTCTCTAATTTTTTTTATTTACATGACAGCCCAAAACAGCTCCGAAAAGGACATTTGGATCCATTACAAATGATCAGGTAAATATACGGTAGGGAGTGTTCAACAAGAATACCAGTTTTGTTATTTCAGAGACTACTGTGTGCATGAATCCACTGAAAACGATGTTATGAAAATTAAGTAAGGTAACAGAGTTGCTTATTGCCCTGATAAAGAATCCGGTGATCAGGGCCGGAGCCTCTTAAAGCTAATCCTGGCTCTGAGATGGGCATAACCTTGTTTTGCCTCAAATAGTTAGGTTACATTGCTTAAACTGTCTTTTTAGATTAAAAAAGTCAACCGTTTTTGTTTCTCACTCCCATCCTTCTGTAGTGGTGGAGATGATAACGTAGCACATTATTTTTACCAGTCAGTCATTTTAATGGCAAAAGGTACTATATAAATGTTAATCCTCTATTATGCTTTTCCTATGGACTCATACTATTCCTAGTGTGAACTAAACCTTCAGATCACTGGGATGATGTGGTGACTGAGGTACAGTTCAGTCAAAATAACGATCTGACCCTAATGGAAATTTTCACTTCACTGAGGTTTTAATGATGATAGAGCCATTTACTTCAACATTAAGAATTTAATCCTGAAGGTTTTTCTCCATGTTTCTCTCCAGGATTTTTAACTCTCAATTTCTTTGCTCATAAGGGAGAGAATTAGGTATTTATAATCTTAAAAACATGTTTCTTGAATGTTTCATCATTTTTTGGAGTGTTTAGAATGGGAGAACTGTCCATTGTTAGAAAATGCATTTGTTAAAATGCAACATAATCTCACACCTAACCTTATCCCTTAAAGAACGTGAAATAGGCTTGCTTGAATTAGGAGAAAGTATAATTTTCTGTAACTCTTTTTTTTTTTTTTTTTTGGTGGTTTAAAAAGATGTATAAACCTGTAATGAATAGCAAGAAATACTCTTGGATAATATTTTTCCATAGAAAATTACTCAAGTGTTAATAATTAACTTGGAAGAGATCTTTGCATTCTTTTCTGTTTCTCCAGTAGTTTACTGCTAGTGATGGGGAACTGAAGCTCTATATTTTATGTCAAACTTTTATGCTATGATGAAAAATATCTTTCTCATACTTGATAGCTAAAGAAAAGCAGAAATGGGTATGCATATGTATAGCTGCATGTATTCAAAGTCTATATGAAGTGTTTGTTGTAGTTGTGGGATCTAATGACAGAATAATCAGTGCCCATCTGTCAACTTGTGTACAAATAAAGAAGTAAAAGATAGCTGACAGGTTTTTTTTCCTCTAGCTTCTGTTACTTTTTTTCCTGGAAATCTATGTTAAAGCATAGAACATATAATTCATCATTTCTCAGTAATTATGAAATTTATTGCAAATAACTGCTAGCCAGATTGAAGATGAAGAGGAAACTCGCAGTCCGCCTTCATGAAGAAATCAGCAGAGAATTACCATTCTAAAATTTAACCTAATTGGTTCAAATGTATATTTTGATTTAGAAACGATTTGCAAGGCTTRTATTTTTATATGCCTTCTACTAAAGAAGCCAAAGCTGTATTTGTTTTATTGTTTCAAAATGTGTTCCAGTTAACTTTAGGCTGTCCCTAGTTGCAACTTAATGTTGTCACAAATACTGTGGAAGTGGCACAGTAATTTTTGAAATGTGGATGAATAGTTCTTTTCTGTGAAATAAACGATTACTTATGTAGGGTCAAATTCTGGCTTTGAGAAAACAAATCAATGAAAGAGTACAGCCTTACACAGAATCAGACCTATAAATGCATTCAGTTAACAGTGGGTAGCAAGATGTAGTGAATACAAATCTTTTACAAATGATGAGAAATAAGGAACCTTGCACACTGGGAACATTTTCTTTCCATTTGGTCTGAAGTGTCTCAAATCAGTTTAGAACACACATACAGTTACATGGGTAAAGGTGCACAATAAACAGAGAAAGAACCAAGCTGGATGCAGTTGTTCATTATTACAAGTATGACACACAAAAAGAAAATCCTAATTAGTCAGCGTCTTTATTGATGCCTTCTTTTTCTGGTCATCCTATACATTCAGCTTTAGTGAGCTGCATTCTAGCTCTGCTCTTACAGAAGAGATGGCTGGAAAACTGCCTTTACATCATTGGTTCCTCTGAAGGGTGAGAGATGTGAGAGGAGAAAAGAGGATAATTGTGATACTCTTAATCCCTGCTTGTTAGCAGACTATTTTTTCAACGCTAGTGTTTTAAAAGAAGCTATGTTTGTGCAATATATGTAGTATTTCTTCACAATTCCAGGGGCGTTACGTGTTCAACAAACCCATGAAAAAAATTGTCTATTTTCAAATTGATCTCATAGTTCTGTGATATTTTTTGAAATGAAAATAGATCTTCTTTTCTCACTGGGATTGTAATTTTCACTACAAATATAAAATATATAATGATGAAGAAAGGAATAGTTCTAATGAGTTTTAAAATATATTTCTAATAAACTGTTATGACTTAGTTTTGTCAGTACCATCTAACACCTGAATTATGTAGTAAGCCCCTTTTCAATGAAGGTGTTTGGTTTTTTATGCTAATGGTTTCAGATCATGCCCAGAGTTGCTCCACGAACAGAGAAACAGTCACTTTTATCTCTCTTGTCTTCCTTGAAATTGAATATTGGTTTAGGTCCTCCAGTGTATGCATACTGTCTTGCCTTTGGATGTGGCTGAACTTTGGCTTCATTCCTCTTCTTCACACTCACTCATACAATAGAGAAACCAAATTACATGTATCCAGGAATTTAATAACTTTTCTGTAGAAATAGAGAAACTGGATTAAAAAAAAATCAAAACAAAACATGCCACCACCCCCTCCAAAAAAACCCCCCTGTTTTTCTAAAGTATCTGTTTCTTCCCATGTTTGCTCTGAAGCTTTCTTAAGGCCCCGGAGCTTAAAGCAAAATAAAGGTAAATATATAAATGTAYATTCCTGTATACAGTATATATAAAAATATATATTCCATGACAATTTCAGAACATTAATGAGATGTTTCTCTATTTAAGTATACTGTCATGCTAAAGTATGTTCTTTCTGTGTCTTGTAGGGTCAAAATGTATTTGGTCTTGATATAATTGAGACACCCGAGGGAGATAAGTGGCCTCAACTGATTGTCCAACAGATCCTGGATAGGGAGCAGAAGGATACCTATGTGATGAAAATTAAAGTTGAAGATGGTGGAAGCCCTCCAAGATCTAGCACTGCCATCCTGCAAGTCACAGTGACTGATGTGAATGATAATCGCCCAGTCTTCAAAGAGAATGACATTGAAGTTAGTGTTCCAGAAAACGCTCCAGTGGGCACCTCTGTTTCTCAGCTCCATGCCACTGATGCAGACCTGGGCTCAAATGCACAAATCCACTTCTATTTCAGCAATCAGATCTCCAGTTTGGCCAAAAGGCTGTTTGCCATTGATAACACCACTGGCCTGATCACTATAAGAGAACCACTAGACAGGGAGGAATCTCCCGTGCACAAATTAACTGTTTTGGCAAGTGATGGCAGTTCAACTCCATCAAGAGCAACAGTGACTGTTAATGTCACAGACATTAATGACAATGTCCCATCAATAGACACAAGATACATCATCAATCCAGTGAATGGGACAGTGCTTTTGTCTGAGAAGGCTCCCCTTAATACAAAAATTGCGTTGATAACGGTAATGGACAAGGATGCTGATCTGAACGGAAAAGTAACTTGTTTTACAGATCATGATGTCCCTTTTAGGCTAAAGCCAGTGTTTGATAATCAGTTTCTTCTGGAGACAGCCACGTTTCTAGATTATGAAGCCACACGGGAATATGCCATTAAAATAGTGGCTTCAGATTCAGGGAAACCTCCCTTAAATCAGTCTGCAATGCTCCTGATCAAAATTAAAGATGAAAATGACAATGCCCCAGTTTTTACACAGCCTATCATAGGTCTTTCCATCCCTGAAAACAATGCTCCTGGTACTCAGCTAACCAAGATAAGTGCTACGGATGCTGACAGTGGGCGCAACGCTGAGATCAGCTATATCCTGGGTTCTGATGCGCCCCCTATTTTCAACCTTGACCGCCGTACAGGCATTCTGACAGCAGTGAGAAAGCTGGACAGAGAAAAGCAAGACAGGTACTCCTTCACTGTGCTGGCTAAGGATAATGGGATGCCACCCTTGCAGACCAACGCTACTGTGACAGTGTCAGTCCTGGACCAGAATGATAACAGCCCTGCTTTTACACATAATGAATACAATTTCTATGTGCCAGAAAACTTACCCATGTATGGCACAGTGGGGCTTATCACAGTTACAGATGCTGACTCTGGAGAGAATGCTGCGGTCACTCTCTCTATATTAAATGGTAGAGATAATTTCATTATAGATCCACTTACTGGTGTAATAAGACCTAATATTACTTTTGATAGGGAACAGCAGGGGTCATATACTTTCCAGGTGAAAGCTGTGGATGGAGGAAGACTGCAGCGTTCCTCAACTGCCAAAGTAACCATCAATGTTGTTGATGTAAATGACAACAGGCCTGTTTTTGTTATTCCTTCATCTAATTATTCGTATGAGTTGGTTCCAACATCAGCTAGTCCAGGGTCTGTAGTTACTAAAGTCTTTGCAGTTGATAATGACACAGGAATGAATGCAGAGCTCCGCTATAGCATCATAGGTGGGAACTCAAGGGGCTTGTTTACAATTGACCAATTAACAGGCAATATTACTTTGAAAGAGAAGGTAATTACATCAGATCATGGCTTGCACAGACTGGTGATAAAAGTCAATGACCTAGGACAGCCGGAGTCTCTTTATACTATAGCTCTTGTGCATTTGTTTGTGAATGAGACAGTCACCAACAGTTCCTACGTACAAGAGCTAGTGCGCAGGAATATGGAAACTCCAGTTGGCCAGAATGTTGGGGATGGTGAGATAACCCCACAAACCAATGATTATGTCAAGATCATAATTGCCATTATTGCAGGCACTATGACAGTTATTCTAGTAATTTTTGTTACTGCTTTAGTACGGTGCCGCCAGACACCTAGGCACAAGGTTGTCCAAAAAAACAAGCAGAGTGGTGAATGGGTTTCCCCAAACCAAGAGAATAGGCAGATCAAGAAGAAGAAGAAGAAGAAGAAGCGCTCTCCAAAAAGTCTCCTCCTCAACTTTGTGACTATTGAAGAATCTAAACCTGATGATCCTGGCCACGAGCACATAAATGGCACTTTAGACATTCCTGTAGAGCTAGAAGAACAGACTATGGGAAAATATAACTGGGCCACCACACCAACCACATTTAAGCCTGATAGCCCAGATTTAGCAAAGCACTACAAGTCTGCTTCTCCACAGCCTACCTTTCAAATTAAACCTGAGACTCCTGTACCCCCCAAGAAACACCATGTCATTCAGGAACTGCCTCTAGATAACACCTTTGTGGTGGGCTGTGACTCACTTTCCAAATGCTCATCAAGCAGCTCGGACCCTTACAGTGTTTCTGAATGCAGCTGTCAAGGAGGCTTCAAGACCCCAGGCCCCATACACACCAGACAGGTAATGGAAATTTTAAGGCGCTCTCTTTCTCCTTCCCTTCTTACTTTGCCATTCCTATAACTAGCTCTAAGCACTGCAAAATAACTTCTTCTGCAAGGATTAAAAGTTTGAAAGGTCATGTTTGATCGAGGCATTGAAAAGTAAACAATTTGAGATTCATCAGTGTTAAGGGAGAAAATTAAAAGAAAATGACTGTTGGCTGTAAGGAAATTGAGCAGTGAATTATTACATTGGTGGGTGTTCCTGACTGCAGGTGGCAGTATGGCACTTCCTGCGTTACTGCAGTACCTAGTGCAGCTCTGTAAGGCAGAGAGGGGTTATGGTACTGTCCTCTGTAGTATTGTACGCTCAAGAGTTGAAGTAATCTAGGCCAGGTGGAAAGCAATAAAGCTTTAAAGGATCTGATAAGTGGTTCTTAATATTAATGGAGTCTGGAATTGCAGCCTTCATTTGGGCATAGCTTTATTTCAAGGTCTCTCAAAAGCAGGCAAGGATTTTCCTCTGAGAGTTTCAGTGCCATTTTCAGACTAGAAACATACTGGACTACTTAAATCTGGTGGAATGACACAGTCAACAGGCAAAGTTAGGGGAAAATTAGAAGCCTTGGTATAATTCTGCTCTCACTTATTTGCTGCTGTGCCTGATAAACCAGATATTAGCTTCTCAGAAATTCAGTACAGCAAAGGGAATGTCTGAAGAATCCTCAGCTTAAAATTAAAAATGAAATGAGATCCAAAGTACCTTTTATTCTTCAAGACCTATAGCTTTAAGTTACTGGAAATTTAATCTAATGTCTATCCGTATTCTGGAAAGTTTCATTAATAATAAAGCTTTGCTGTTTGTCTGTTCACTTCTCTTTCTTCACAAATATCACAAAGTTTTCAGTAAAAATAGTTTTCTAGTTAAGCTTTAATTAGCCAAAGAATTAATCATTAAAGAAACAAATATTTCAGGAGAGTTTATTACATTATTTATAATCTGTTTTAATACTATTGCTCGGGAACAAATCCTCAGCATGACTGTCTGTTAGACTTTTTGCTCCAGCTGAGGTTTTGAATGTTTTCCTGTGGGCTTTGTTTTATTACCACTATAGTGATAACAAAATGTGCCTAAAAAAAGCTCCTCATTCAAAGTAGACATCATATTTTTGAAAATTGCAGGATGGGTTGTTTATTTTATTGTATTTTATTCCCCTTACTGACACAAATCTGTGCAGTAGTCCATATCACTACGCTTTATAAAACTCATCTTTTTCTGAGATGCATTAACAGAAAAATTGAAGGGAAAAAAAAAAAAGAATTTCTTATTTCTAAGACATGAAGGCAATGAAAAATGTATCGCTTTTTGAGATTTCAGTATTTTCTGTTAAAGGTATTTGAATATGTTAATTTAAATTACACATTAGAAAAGCTTCTTGCTAATTTGTTCATTTGAACAAACTTGAACTCTCATAACTCTGAGGAGGGTGGTGCTGTTTTCAGCATCTCTGTAGGCCTGGTCTGAGTGATTTTTCAATTGAGTTCTGGTATAGTTCCTCTGAGCCAAAAAGGTTCTTCCGTTGTCTGCTCAAATACACTTTGTCATGCAGTAATGCTGCTAACAAAGAAAGCAAGCTCCTGACTCTAGGTTTTTACTAACATAGTTCTTCCATCAGAAGGGGCTTTTAAAGTAGAATGGAAAGCAAGTCTCTTCTTTAGAAGTTGGTTGGGGAAAAGAGCATTTTCTTTTATCTGTACCTTAAAGGTCAATGACAGGGGCTTCCTATCTGGAAGAGCAGAATAGAACTGKTTTTTTTAATACTCATTACCTGATATTAGCTGAAATTATATTAGTATGATGCACTGAATATTTCAAAAAGAGATTAATACTACTATTTGTATTGATTTTGTTAAATCTACAGTTATCCTTCTTTTAGGTTTATTTTTTCTGTATGAAAGTGATCACATTGTTGGTGAAAGTATAACTACTCACTATCAACGGCCTTTTACACTAATTTGAAAACAACATTTACCTTTAAACACATGGATTCACATTTTTATTACTTATTTAAATAAAATATAAGTCATTTGATTAACAATTTATTTACATAAATTGGGCAAGAAAGGCCATTAGAGTTAAATCTTTTGTGTTGGGCCGTGATCACAAAGGCAGAATTGTATTTCATGATAAGTAAAAACAAGCAAAGTATTTCTTAAATGGCAACAGATCTTTTAAAAGTCAGTTTTACTCCTAGCTGGTTTTGTATATTGTAGTCTGTATAGTTTTATCTCCTGTGGGGCTATAGAAGGTGGCTCAGGACAGACTAACTTAGAGTTGTCGCTGTTAGCCAGTAAAGAAGCGAAACAAACAAAAATAAGCTTCTGCCACAGTGCTTCAGATGTCATGCTGTCCTGCCATCCTCCAGCCTCGGAGACTAACAGGATGTTTGTGGTTAATGATGCATTTGTGTCGTGCAGTCTCTGATTTTTGAGAAAACTGTAGGACAGCTTGGAGAATTGAAGGATAAGAAGTTCAGTTAAAAAGGGAGATGTGCTAGTTCGAAAAATGAAAGTAAGATGTCTAATGTGAGAAAAAATATTTTACTTTATCACTAACAATTACTGTAATACATCCCTTTTACAAGCCAAAAGCTCTCTGAAGGAGTCTAAAGAAGATTACATTCACTGTGAAGGTATCTCTTCAGTTTCTAATGGGTGCTGATATTAATAGGCCGCACATCTCAACTGTTCTTAGTTTTGTTCATGCAAGATTTTCTATTCAGATATTTGAAATAATATTGAGTTAAAGCTAAAAATATATGTTTTCTTTTGAAGCTCTAAATTTTGTGTACGTCTGAATGGTATTGATGCAGGTCTTTAAAGAAAGGAAGTTATGTGTTTGCTTCACTGCTAAATTTGTCTAAGTGATCTATAAAATGACAGAAAGTCATTATAACAGTTGTACTCAAAAAGCATGCAACAGCAGATGGAAAGGTTTTTCTACTAAAAAACTCTTTAGTGGGTCACGTGGGCAAATAAATAGAGCAATGCAACAGCTGAAATTTTTATGGAGAAGGAATCAGAGACTCCTGAAGCAGCTGAGGACACATTGAATCACGAACTACAGGAAGTTGAAGAGGGAAAAGTATGGTCCTAATGTAATCTCCTCTAAGAGAGAGATCAAGCTTCTGTTGTACTTGTATGTGAGAAAGGGCAAGGGAGAGAGCTATCAATACTATTTTGAAGTTACACAGTAGGAATTAATAACTACTGGTGACAGTAGACCTTCAGAATAGCATGCTTTCTTTTGGGATGTAGTAGAGAGAATTCTTTTAAAGAAGTTTTACCACGTGATAAATTGTGAAATGGCTTCTTATTCATAATAAGGTTTTTCAAACTACGATATTTGGAGGCTCATAAAGTCAAACTGACTTTCAGCGTCATCAGATTTTCATTGTTTTGGTAGTCGTGGGCCTCGTAGAAAATGATTTCTTTGGTAGAAAAACACAGCACCTTTAAAGTTTATCTGTCTGCAAACTTTGTAAAAGCTCAATTGCTTTTGACATTTACCTTAGTGAGAGCAGACTATGTGAAGTATTCCATACTGACACAAATCTTCTAATTCTTTTTGCATTTGCACTGGAATGATGAAAAGAGAGGGTTTTCCAGTCTAGTTTTCATGTAGTATGTAACACAATTTTGAAATCTGAAATCTTTGCTCAAGTACTTTAAACAACTTTCAGACAATTCAAATGCCTGTCTAGGTATCAACCTGTCTATTCAAAACATGCATAATTATAGAGTACAATGTTATCTCTGGCAGCTTGGTTCAAAGAAGCTACTGCCACAAAGGTTCATTAGAACTTCCCGTGCATCCTCCTTCTTGTCCCTTTCTTTTAATTAATGCTATTTCAGACATTCTTTTCACTTGAAAATAGTATAATGCATACTATAGGAACAGTAGAAATCTTCGAAAATAAACACCCGGTCACTCAGGAAGGGTCCTGTGACCTTTTGTATTGTAATTTTAAACTTTAACTTAAGAACAAGTTTTATCTGACTTTGTGTTAGTAAAGAAGTGTGACTGTTCATGAAAGCAGCACTGGAGGACTTGGTTCAGTTTCAGTCCATCTCTTCCACTGATAGAGCTGGAAGGTGCAGTCATGCTCTGAATCTATGATTACATGCCTTTTAGTGGTTCTCCCTGCTTCACAGTGGACTCTGGTCTGTATGTTAATTTAGCTCCACTGCTAGTACACTATACCATCTTCGGGAAGTTGTTGAGGGAGTGAACAGGTGAGCAGATTGATTTTTCTCATATTTACTAATGCAAATATTCATTAGTTGACTTTAGTTGCCTGGATTCTATCATCTGTGAACATATCCATACTTATGAATAGAAATTTCAGATGACAGAGTGATCTCTGTTCAACCTTTTTGTTAGAAATTGACTGGACATAGACGTTATATTCCTTATAGAAATCTGAATGGGAAGTAGACCTCATTTAAAATAACGTTGCCTTTTTGGGGCCCTACTGTCTCATTAGCGACTGCTTAGACCTGCTTACAGTTATGGTATATTTGGTTTTCTGATTCTGATTTGAAATGTAGTGAAATGTCGTTGTAGCTTCCCACTCACTACGAGAACAGTGTGCTTAGGATGTGAATTGAAAGAATATTACACTGTTCTTGAAACTAATAGCTCTGAAAACTCACCTGTTATGTAAATGTTTAGCTGCAGGATTTATTGTTTTGTTTAATAACAGTGAGACTAGTGAGTTTAATCTGGTATACTGTAATAATCAGTAGGCAGTGCTGATGCTTCTGGTATGTAAAAGGGTATAGAGATAACACTGGTACTTTGCATTGACAGAGACAGAGTAAATTACCATTTTCTTCTAAATATCAGCTAAATAGCTGTTGGTATAAGCCCTTCCTAAAAGCCATTTCAAAATTGTTTACTATGATTCTAAATATTCTTGTTATTTTCTCTTAATTTTCTGGCTTGTACTTTTGCTGGTAGTTCTGATATGCTGCCATGTATATACATTTCAGAAAGAAACTGAAATTCACATCTGGAGAAAAGATTTCTAACTGAAGGATAAGTGAAAGTCTGTGACTTGGAAGTTAGTGAGCAGTTACTTAAATGTGCAGTACTACTGACGTAAAGCTGGTCAAGAAAATGCTTTTCCTCTGTGGAACGCTTTGAAGAAAAACTTCTTCAGAATTGTTCTTTTAATATATATTTTTCACTGGAAAAGCATGGGGGAAGATACCTGGAAAGTGTCACCCTTTCCTCATAGTAGAAGACAAAAACAGAGCAGAAATAGGAAGAAAAGAAAAAAGAAATTCATGTTTTGTGTGAGGAAAAAATGAAAACTTTTGAATATGACACTTAAGTAAAAACTAATTCAGAGAAAACAAAGGCTTTTTTTTTTTTTCAAGTAAGAACTCATTGACTGAGTTGATACTGAAGTTGGTAGATGAAGTTCCAGGATTAATAATTGGGTGATTTTTATGCAAGCTAGAATGATATGCAATTCTCTCTCCAATAGCAGCTTGCCTTGGGGTAGTAGCAGCATAAATTTTCCTAAACATTAAGTGCATTTCACTTTCATTTTTCAGTGGGATAACTGAAAGGTTTACTCTTTTCTCCTCGTGACCCAACTTTGGTTTTTTAAATGAGCTATAGCTATAAACCATTGTCAACAAAGAAGTCTGATTTAACTGCGGTTTAATTTTCACACTTCTTTCCTTTCCTGTTTTCTCCCAGAAGGTATTGCACTCAATAATCTGCAGTTGATAGCAATTTCCTGACCAGTGAGTGGCTAGTGTCTTGGTGACTGTGGTATTGATAGTGCTTTCTTTCCTGCGAAATAATTGATCGGAATGGCTTAATTTCTGTGAATTTTTAGGACTCTAGCTCTGTTGATGATAAATATAGATTAAAAATGCAAAATAACTCTTCAAATCAAAATATTTTATACTCTTTGGAACGATGCTCTTGAATAAAGTCTGCTAAAACCCTGTAAAACATTCTAGGTAGTATGGTAGTCTTCTGATAGCTATAATCTTGCAACAGCACTTGGGGTTTCAAGCTGATAAAGCAAAAAAAAAAAAGTAAGAAACCTAGAATAACATACATAGAAGCCATTTCTGTGGCTCTGTTTCAGCATTTTTGCAATGTGTATGTAGATGTGTGCAGATCTTTGCTTGTATAACTTCGTATCTTTGCTTTTTTGTACCTGAAAACACACACACATCAAAAATGGTTGGTTACTTAGAACCGCAGTAGTTCAGTACATCTCAAACCATACAGTGATTGACATGGTAGAAATTTGGAAACAAACTTTACAATATATGGGGAAAATTATGCAGGAAAGGGCTTTTCTCATGCTGTTTCTCTGTTTGCCAGCTCTGAACGTCATCGCATCTGATGTAATATACTGAAGTCGTACGTGTACACAATGATGTTAAGCCAGCAAACATGAAAACAAGGAAATAGCACGAGAAAGCCCTTTGTCCTGTCTCTGATTGCCGAAGAAATTTATCGTCTGATCTCCAGAGGGGTTTGGAAGTGACGATGAACTGTTCAAGCTGCCCTACTGAAAGGTATCAAGGGCAAGAATTTTTTAAAAAGAAAAGACAAAGAAATTTTAGTACATTGTGCTATAGTGTTCTATAACGTAGTTTTGCTAAGAAAAAAGTAATGTGACCCATCCTTCTTCACGGTTGGCAATTATGGTAAATTTATTTTGCTTGTAATCTTCTTCTTGTCCCAGATTTTTTCCTTATTTATTTTAGTTAAAACAATTAGGAATTTTGTTTCTATAAATATATTAAAAGGGAGCAATAAATTTTATTCATACAATAAAAAGAGAATGTAAAGTTCTTTATACTCCCTGCATTTAAAAGAAAAACAAATGAATTGTTGTCACTTATAGCACCATTATACATGTTAAGAATTAAGTGTTATTTATATCTATTCCATAATATTTTTAATGATGATATTGCTGCTATGGATCATAAATAGAATTGATCAAATCACTGCTTTCTCMTTTTATAGGCACAATAGTAGTAGTGAAAAATGAGTATTTCCTGCTTTCTTATCCACATTTTGTAATAAATGATCACCTTTTAAATAACTGGAAAGTATTCACTTAACTTTTAAAAATAAAATTTAATTTGCATTTTGCTTGCTGAAATCTAGATAATGTCTGTGTAACAGGTGCCATACATTTAACCTTTTGAAGTACTTCTACTTAAAAAAAAAGAAGTCATAAATCCAGTGGCTTGCTTTTCAGTGTGATAAAATAGTAAATAGTATACGTATTTTTTTCACTGTTAGCCAGCACATGGGGAAAAAAAAGGCCTACTGTTGGGTTTTTTCCCCACATTATTTCTCTATATAGTTAACTTTTTTTTTTAATTTAGATTTTTTACATTATAATTTGTTATTTAGCACAGGTCATTTAAAAAATAAAATTTGAATAGCATAGCTTCGTTTGCAGGTTGGTTGCAAGTTCTTGTATATTGCCTCACATTTTAGGGAGTAATGCTTAATATGTATCATCTATAATATTAGAATTTCATATGCAATGCAAAAATCTCTTAGGAAGCAAAGGAGTATAAAGAACCCTGTTTTCTGCACTTATATTAAGACATGTAATATTAGTTTGCTAGAATAAAATGAAATACAGACACTGCTTTTAACTGGGATGTATACAGTATATATAACTTTCTTTTAAAGAAAAAGTTATTAATGATTCATGAAKTAGACTACAACATGGAATTCTTACACATTACTGTATGTTTGATGTAAAGATATTTATAGGCTTGTACTTAATAATCACGTTGCCTCAGTTCTTGGACTGTAGAATGTCTACCATGACTGTTGCCTATAGTTTCCTGCTATCTGGCTCTTTTAAAAATGTGTATTTGGCTATTTGATCTGTAAAATAAATTCTATTAATAATGAAGTACGTATTGTAATTTAGCATATTGTATTGCATAATTATAGCTATGACTGTTACAGAAAATTTTTCATTTCTGATAATGAAGTCATTTTCTTGGGAAGAAGTTTATGTATCTATAAGACAGTTTTGCTATTCCTATTTATCATACCCTTGCAGCATTTATGCTTTAAACTAAAAAACCAACACTTTCAATGGTTAGACATGCAGTAATGATATTTATTGACTCAGTGCCACAATTCAGCCAGTTGCTTTGGGTTGAAAGTTCATTCCTAACATAGTAAGGAATTTATTCAAGAAGTATTGTTTAGTGTAACAAAGATTGGTCCTGCCTATTGCTATTACAATTGTTCACTTAGGTGCTTCGTAGGTGGGTGATGGGAAACATTCAAAGATATTTGTTAAGAGTAATAACCCTTTGGCCTAGCAGAGTTGTTTGTGAGGAAGATAGTAGGATTTCACACACTTTCTGTTTCTGGTTTTTCTTTGTTTTTTGAATCTTTGGATTTCTGTTCTTATGACAGGTTGAATTTCCTTGATGAGAAAACTCATACACATAAAATTAATGTTTGATTAAGAAAAGCACCAAATAATTTGAATGCTTACATTGAAACATTTATTTATTTATTTTTTAATCAAGGGATAGTGAGTTGAGATACTGGACTAGGTTAATCTAATCTAACTTCAAGCACGTAACCTAGTCATCTCAAGTGGACATATAGTTGCCCCCAGTTTTTTCTCTGGTACTGAAAAGGCGTGGATATACTATAGCAGGTTATTTTGATTTTAGGACTGCATGCCCTCTAGAAGTGCCTACTTTCTTACACTGAGTGTGAAGAGAACCTTTAAGTACCTTTCTAATTTAAATGTGCCAGTTATGTGCTTGCAGAGAGAAATATTTTTCATGAGATTCCTAGTTCTTTTGCTTTTAACCTAGCTGCAGGTCTACCTTTTTCCTAGTATTTCACTGGTCATATCATTCTAGTCTATCAATAAATAATTCTAAAAGAATCTAGGATGATTTCAAACTTTAAAAAAATTACATGTATGAAATAAAAGGTACATCAAGTGGTTGGATTGTTGGTCCAAATCAGTAATCTCTTTCTCCTAGGTCTCTCATGAGTCAACACAGCTAAATATAATTTCTTCCAAATGCACTAAGGGAAAAGGCAGCAGCCTCTTAAGTGATTCAGTTTCATGTGTTTCCTCTGTTTTGATTTTTGTTTTCTTGCATCTAAGTATCACTTTAAAAAAAGTAATTCTTTCATTGACTGGCATAAGACCTGTTCAGAGAGCTCATTTTCTTCTGATGGTTAAACGGGTTCATGAAAGTCTCATGAAAGCCTATGTGTACTGACCAAATATGTATGTGTGCCAAATATAAATTTCTACACTTTTCAATGATGTGAAGGCTAAATGGAGGCCAGTCAAAAAATTCTATATTTTTGGGGGTTTTTTGGTTTTTTTTTTGTTTGTTTGTTTGTTTGTTTTAATGAGTATTAGCATCCTGAGTCAAAGCTAGGTGTATATCTGTCAAAACCAACTCTGTTTCTCAAATGTTTTCACCTACAGAAACACTATTTTCTGACTGCATAGAAGTCAGAGTAAATTAAGAGCAAAAATCACTGAGTTGACTAAATGCTGCTTTTGAAATTGAAAACTCGCTATATTTTCTTTGGAATATCAGTCATACTTTCTAAGTTATTTTATTGTACTTTAGACTGCAATTATTATTACTCACCATCATCTCAGTGAACTTCTCAGGAGATTCATCCTTTTATCTGGTGCACATTGCCATCCCTGTCACCAGTGCCGGCAGGTCTGTGTCTATAGGTAAAGTCCTAGAGTTTGGTTTTGGTTAGTTACAGTGCTATGTGTGGCTCAGCAAAGAGAATAGTTCTTTATTTGTTGCCAGTTTTACAGAGTAAATCACATTGCTGCTTTTAGCCCTATAATGCCAGCAGCCAAAGATGGCTCTCAGGTCTGCTGTTCTGCATCCTGTGTCATATTGTCAATGCTTGGATTTCATACGGATGTGTGTCTACCAAAGCTCAATGCCACTTGATCTCAAACATGCCCTGATATCAAGTGAGTCACTCGAAGGAAAAGCTATGGCACACAATCTGCAGTTTGTATGAAAGCTGCCTATCATATCAGAAAATATATTGGACTTTGGAGGATATCGTTAAATCCTTAAGAATTTAATTGAGTGGAGGACTGCTGAAGGGCAGTAGGGTGCTGTCAGGAACAAAGCTGGTTTGTGATGTAAATATTTTTTGTGATGTAAAAATTTTTTTAACATAAACTGTAATGCTGCGGGGTTTTTTTGTTACGCTTTCAGTGATTTCCCATTTTACCATAAAACATATATTTATGGTATATCCTGGTCTTAAGTATTATTTGTAAAACCTTTTTAACAAATATTTTTTAATATATATTTTTGCTTTCATATTGAATTACCGAGCACTGTTCCTTTTATGTCTTATTTATCTATCTCTAAAATAAATTTTGTTTGAAGACTATATTTGTATACCTTCTGGAGAAGCACAGTTTTCAAATACACCTCTGGTCTGTTTGCTTAATGCATGCACACCATCAAATCTATACATATTCTGATATTTTTTTACAGTGATTAGGAGCTATAATTATTAAAATAACTTTACCACACGTGAAGTATCGTAAAGCTTACTAGTAATCTATCTAAAGAAATATGCTTCTTTCAAAACCTCATGCTCCTTAGCAGTACATTTCTTTTGTCTACATTTTCTTCAAAGAAATCTGGTCTAAGCAGGAGTTCCAAGAGTTGCACATCTTTTAACAATGTTTATGTGTATGTGTTGAGTGTTTATACAGTGTTTAGAACTGGAGAGAGATATAGTGCTTATAAAAAAAAAAAAAAAAAAAAAAAAACAAAAACAAAAACAAAAAACCAAAACCAAAAAACTCTGTGTATGTATTTATGTATTTTGTGTGCATATGTATATAAAGGAAGAGCATGAAGGGTGTATATATGCATTTATCACATATTCAATTAGCAAAGTTTATAGGGAGTATATATTACATAGGCACATATCTATAGTTATATTCTATCTCAGTACCCAGTATATCTTGCTATGAAAGATAGCCAAGCACTAAGGTTTTCACTTTACCACATTATTTTGAGATCTGGAAAGGTCGGTCTTCCATTCTGAGAATGTACTGGGTTCTCACTATATTAGAAGGTGACTCTTGATAACTTGGAGGTTAGGATACAATATGATAAGTACAGTTTTGAATTTCAGTTCTTTTTCTTTCACTATTTCACTTTTACTTGTTCCAATACTGTCTCCCACTGTTCTAAAATACTATTTTTTTCTATTATATAGACTCATTCTCTTAAATCTTACCACTGAAAATGTCATGAAAATGACGTTTCTGTATTTCCTCCAAATTGTGAGCCTCTGCTTATTTCATAAATAGACACATGTAAATCAAATTCAGTTATTTATATTCATACAGATGGATATTAAGTGTGTTATCAGGAATTTTTCAGGGGTACTACTGACTTTCTGCAATCTTTTAAATGGGTTTTATTCATTTGTATTTAGTATGTTTTTCAGTTTTGTCTGATACTGTTATTAGCAACAGTGATCAGCATTGTTGTATTCGCGGTTCTACAGTCCATGCTGAGTCAGCTTGATCTATTATATTTTTTAAAACTGAGTGGGAACAATGGATTTACCAGAAATCCTACAAGAAAGTCCTGTTGTCCTCCCTCAAAATAGCAGTAAGCTACTCTTCCAAATATAGATATCTAATACTTTTCAGAAGTATGTCCCATTAGACACATTGAAGTACAATAACAGCTTCTATGTGGATCTTTATTCTTCACACTAAATATTTACCTTTTAAACTCTTATTTTGTACATTATAGGACTGTAAAAGCCTATACATGGATATAAACACAAAAAAGAAGGTAATTTTCTAATACTTTTCAAATGCTTATTTTCTCTGTAAGGGAGTATTCTAAGATGCTTCTTTCTGTCTAGTAGCATGGCTGAATGCATTTTTTAATGGCCTGAAGTAGATTTTTATTTTAATCTAGCAAAATGACATTGTGACTAATTAAAAAACATGGATAAACAGATCAGTGTTTACTTACACATGGGACAATCGTCAAACCTACTAATTTTGAAAACATTAGGCTTGAGGATTCCTTCAAACTTATTAACTGAAAGATAGTAACTTCTAAGTATGTGATGAATACATTTTAAGAAAGTAGTAACATTCTTTGGCCATTGGATGGCCAAAGTTGTGAAGTAATACCTGATAAGTGATCTTTGCTGATTCAATTCCCTTTCTTCACCAGGTTTTTTGTAAGACCACTTCTGTGTATTATTCCTTTGGCCAGCTTCCTAACTCCAGTTACTTCATATCCTGTTCATGAAATACTATCTTTGTTCTTCCATGGTTTAAAAGAATACTTGTGTGGTCTAACACCATGAGATTCTTGTCTTCTGGTCTCTGATAGAGGGTTTAGGATTGTCCTTCTTACACGTTTCCTATTTTTATATTAATATATCGATATGGTGGTTTTTTTTGTGTAACAGAACTTAACATGCACTTGGCATTGTGTCAACTTGATGTTTGACAAAGGCACTGTGATAATAACCAAAAGAATTAATATCAGATGTATAAATCTCCTTTGACAATATATTATAAACATTTAGGATATGTTGGTGAGTCACAGAATATACATCTATTTGTTATATCAGAGTTCTTAAAGATTACAGATCGTGGAATCGTAGAATAATTCAGGTTCAGAGGGTTAGTCCAATCACAGTGCTCAAAACTAGGCTAATTTAGATCAGCTTGCTCTGGACCTTGTTCAGTTGACTTCTGAGTATCTCTAAGGGTGGAGATTCCAAAATCTTTCTGAAACACTAGTTCCTATTTGACTACCCCCATGGTGAAAAGTTTTTCTTTGTCTTAATGGGAATTTCCCTTGTGTTTAATTTCTATTGAAAGAGCATGTATATACTTTACAGATTGATATGAAGAACTTGAGTACCAGTGAAACCTTTTCTGGGGCCTTGGAGAAAATCCAGCAAAGTCTGTTTTGAACAGAAGTCATTAAAGCAGATCAGTCATTCATTTTCTTTCAGTCATATCTGTTTCTTTGACAAAGGTGTGCATTGTAGCCCAGACAGCATATATGCTCAATCGTACTTAGAATGATTCTATTGCGAGCTCTCAAACAAGAAGCTTGCTCGCTGGCTTCCCAGTTGAAAAAGTCACGATGGGATAAGGTGAAAGTTTCTAGTCAGCTCTAGTGAGGCCCTCACGTGTTCAGGTGGTCTTTCTTTCTTCATTCCTTCCTTCCTATCTTGAAAATGGCTTCATTTTGAGTGAGAAAACTGAACCGCTTCACATGAGGAAGCTGCAGGATAAGTTCTTTCCTCACAGTCTCACTTTTGTCTGTATCTCCATCTTCCTCTTCACTTCTAGATATTGAACAGTCTTCATCTGTCTCAATATGCTTCACCGAACATGTCATCATCTTTTTCAGTCTTCATGTCTTTTGCACTTTCTGTTTTAATGCCTACAGTAGTATGTTACATCATCACACTATTTCTTTTGTGTCGCTCTGTATTATTGCTAATACAGAATCTGTGAATATTCACACAAATGAATTTTAAACTAATGCTGAAAACTAAGCATATTTGGGAGAATCTGACTCTTTGCCATGTCAATAGTTTCAAGATAGTTTTTCCTATTCAGCTTATTTCTGGGATCGTCTCAGAATCCTCTGGGATCCTCTCAGAATTCTCTGAGATTAATACATTCCTATGTCAGTACAAATGTTTAATATTTCTGGATCCTCAAGTATATGTAGGTGTCTCAGTGGAAATCAGAATCTTAATTGTTTTTATGGATCCACTACTTACATGCATAAATATCCAAATGAATTCAGTTTACTTGTAGATGTAAATATTTTAAATATATCTATTCATATGCATTTTCAGGGTAAAGCCCAGAATAAGACTGTTTTCTGCTCACTTGTATGGCTCATCAACTTTTGTAATCATCTTTATTTTATAAATATGTTGTGAGTTTTCATTTGGATTCCATCTAGTTCTACTAGTGAAAACACCGATAAGTTGTTTCGTCGTGATTGTTTTACTCACAAAGTAATGAGTACATCAAACCTTTTTGGAAACTTATCATGAAGGTTGGATATTAAAAGCAAATAGAAATGACAGAATAATGCTGTCAATAGCAATTAAAAAAGAAAAATGTAATTGGAGGGAAAAATATTCTTTTGATGTTTTCTGTATACAAAGTATACAATGGTGCAATTATCTGTTCGCTTTCAGCTACTAAGCATGATTTATTAGTTACAGTATTTTGGCTTTGAAACACTGAACGTGGGTAAGACAGCACGTGCTCAGTTGTATAAGGGTTCCAACATCTGTCCTGACAATCCTCTTACAGAAAGTCTTTTTGGAATTAGGAAATAGCAACATGAGTTCTGAAATGGATATGAAAGAAACAGAGTAAATGTCAGGGGGGTGGGGGGGAGTTGGAAGAGAATGTTTCATTATTTCATTGCCCCTTTTTAACACATTAACTGCTTGAACTGTTTGTTTTTATGATTCCAGATGGTAGCAAGATGCATATAAATGAATAAAATGAAATAGAACAAATCAAATGCTTGGCTGCTGTTCAAGAGCAGCTAAGGCTAAGCTTTATTAAATTCACATGAGGATATGATAACCGTGGAATTTCACAGAATGAACTGCAATAATCTTACTCATGAAGAACATCATTCTTCTTGAGATAGATGGGAGAATCTAAAATTTTATCATGGAAGAAGCAAAGCCCCTTTGGAGCTTTATTTTCAGGGGGCATTCACTACTTGAGTGAAATCTGTACATGTACCACAAACAGAATCAACATGCACAATCCATTTTTACACATTGAAAGTTTTAAGGGTTTGTTCTTTCTCAGCGGTGAAGTAGAGAATACTTCAAAGAAAGTTAGTATGTTCTATGTTAAAACTCTTCCCTGTGTGGTATGAAGTCCCTTTAGGAATAAGCATATTTATATTTAAAAAGGGGGGAAAAGTATTAAATTTAAAAATTATATTAGACATTTAATTTATACTGAAATAGGAAAAAATATAAAGCTGACTAAACCAAATATTTTTTGTGATTTTTTTTCAGGATATAATTCACGTTGTTGATGCCTTTTTTATGACTGTAGATAATTTTTGATGTTTCTGCAGTTGAATGGCTGTCTCTAACTCAATGTTTTTCAGATATCTCTTGTCACTTAATGAAATTAACATTAAGCAAAAATTATTGTTTCTTTTTAATATGCTATTTTTCTCCTATTTCTTTTCATTGAAACTCCAAAATTACTGTTCAAAACTTCTGATGAAAGAGTAAAATGTTGCCCTCAAAAACCCTGAAATATATTTCCTGCCAATACTTACAGGGTATATTTTGTTAAATTTTCCATTTAAATATAATTCAAATTGAATTTCATTCATAAAACTGCATTCTTTAAAACTTACTTCTGTGGTTTTCAATCCTGCATTTAAATGATTCAAAATTAACATTTTGGAACAAAGAAAGGGAAAACTGTATTGAGAGAGCAGTGAACTATTTTGAATATTATATGAATATAAAGTCCAAAATATAAACATTAGCTGTAACAGAAACTTTATCCGATTATTGATTGTTTATTACTTAAGAGTGATACTTGTCTTTAGTGTACATTATATGTGTTTATACTGGAGTTATTTTTGAGCAATACACAAACCCAGAGCATAGTTTGCAGTAATACAGGGAAATACTGTAGTACAGTAATTACAAATTTTTCAGTAGGTGCAACTGATGGACATTTATCCATTCTGTAACAGGAAAAAAAARTGTTGACAGAGCATGGGAAATTTTTATAGGAACTGATGAATCATTACCTTCCAAAAGTTAGGTATAATTAGAGTGGAAATCACATGGAAATAAAATCAAAAACAGTAGAAGGCAACTGCTGTTTTAGTGTTTTGATGAAATCCCTTGTAGTTAGTTTGGGGAATGTCAGACACATGTCAGTTTTGTTTTGGGGGGGCTGAATAACTTATTCACTGTTGTCCCCTTTGAAAATGAAGTGAAAGACAGAATCTGGCTGCTTGATAAACTGAAGGTATTCATCAAAGCCACAAATGCAGAACTTAATTGAAGGCCACCTACACTGATTCCTGAAAATAATAGTCCAATGGTCTATATGAAAAATAATGGCAGAAAAAGTCTGACGTATGTCATAACAGATAGATAACCTTTTCTCTGTGTGAAACCAGCCCAAATAAAAACTTTCAGATTTACTCAGAACTGTTTTTCCTTTCCCTATGTCAATCAAACCTTTCCTATCAATAATCTGAACAAAATAGGGTTGAGAACACAAAGTCTACTTTTGTATTATTAAGATGAAAAGATTCTGCCAGGGTTTGATAACATTTGAGATGCAGGGGCTGTTACGGGAACATAATGAATATCAAATATATCTGCAAAAAGGACTTTTTATCAAGATAAAATCCTGATGAAAAATGCCACTTAGTCTTTATTTTCCATCAGGCAGGTTTAAAGACTGCAAGTCAAGAATGTAGATCCATATTTAATGGAGGTATTTAGTTTAGTACTCTGTGTGCTGAAATGTGAAGCTTGAATTCAGTCGCTTCTCATCTGATCCAAAAAATAATTTAAAAATTAGACTCAGTTCTTTCATATTCAAATACAGGATATTCTATTAATAAATCAGAATTTACCAATGGATGTCACAACCTTATGGGTAAATCTGTATAACCGGTTATTCCAAAGGAGTTCTGTAGTAGTTGGACTGGTTTCAATGTAACTATTTATTTTGTAAATTATTTCCAGAGGAAATAATATCTGACTAGTCACTTTTAATTTATACACCTCAGAAGTACTAGATTCCATGAGTGAAGAAATCAGATTGGGTACCATGAACCAAAAGTTGCCATATACTAATTTCATATAATAGTTCACGACTGTCATCATTTTTTTTGAAGATAAAAGAGGGTTATTAGTCTGTTGTTAATTGTTTAACTGGTTTCTGTTTATTTCTGGTTTTATCTGGCAGTACAACACATCTGATACTGACTCTGTTAAGAGTGTTACTCAGGACAGGGAGTGAAGAGCTGGAACAGGATGTTCCTCTACTGGTCAAAAAAATGTTATGTGATGGGAATTCACAAGTGAATGTATTGTAATCTTCCACAGGGATTGTGGAAGATTGTCTTACGCTGTTTCTGTTCCATGACTTGTGTGTGGTTGTAGGCTTTGTATGGATTTTCTTTTTTGTAATTGTTTTTGCCTTAGCCATACTGGGGCTGGAGATTGGAAGAAAAAGAAAAAAGGTCAGAAAAGCTTAATAGCAATTTTGTTTTTGAAAGAGAGAGACTGGTTGATCCAGCTTAAATGGTTACAGCTGGATCAACCAATAACCGTTGAATTACAGAGACAAATGCAAACTGCAAAACCTCACAGGTCAGCACTGCACCAGCTGTACTCAGAAGAGGATAGTGAGAAGGAAAGGTGAATCATACAATAGGACATATTGTAATAAAATTTTGAGAGGATATCCAAAAACAGATGGATGGAAATGGAACACCCCTTCTTTACTAAGTAAATGACAGAGAAAATCAAAGAAAACGGAATTTCATAGCCCTGCCGTTTGGAGTGTTGTTGAGGATGAATGGGGTTTTCTTAATGAAGGACAGAGTTCTAATTCATGACTGCATTGGTTGTACACCRTGGTGTTTTTGTAAAGTACATGGACCATATTCAGGTGTAGGTATGAACTCACTGAGGCAATACTGAATATCATACTGAATCCCTTAGACTGATACAAGTGAACATTTTGTACACAGTTTAGTAGGAGAAGTGCTGAAAAGTGATGAGATAATGTTTTACTTTTCTTTTTACTATCTCTGGGTTCCTTAATTCTCTTTTGCAAATTTAGAACAGATTAGCTGACATACTGGATCAGGCCTAGATACTCAACTGTCAGTGGGCTGAAGCACAAGCTTAGGGAGGGAGGATAGGCAGAGGACATACAGCCTTATTATTCACTTCATATTATGTAATGCCTGATGAAGACAGACATCAGAATCTTATGGTAATTTCTTCCAAGTGATAATAGTTTCCGTTTTCCTATAAAGGTAGCAGAAATATTTTTTTATGAAGGATTTAAGTTGGAATTCATTTCTTCTGTAGGAGGTGAAGGAAGAGAGACATACCTAGAGAATCATGTGCTATAGCTGTCTCAAATACCTAACATGGAATAAATACCTATCTGGAATGAGTCACCCTCTGTAACTATCTTTCCTCTACGTACTGTAGGAGGAAACTATATGAACACTTAGCTTTTAGATAGTTAAAGCTGAATAAGATGATTTCTGAAATCTAATACAAAAATAATTTTTAAAACTAGGGCTCACAAAGCTGGGAACATTTTGAAGCTATGACCTTCAGTACTATAGGCATATGTACTCTCAGTTAGAAAGAGCTGAGGTAATTAAATGATAGATAATGCAGAGAGGAGTTTTCCAAGTGAGTAGAAGTCTTGTACTCAGATATTTTCACCTCCATTGACTCTAATGTTAGGGTGCTTATTCCATGTATGTTGTTAGAAGTTGTTTGAAATATTAGTAAACTTTACTGTGTAAAGAGAAATGAAATTCTCTGATACTTTCCCTTATTTTTGTAGAATAAACATTTTTATATGCTATGTTGTAGTGATCATATTTCTTACCTTTGAAGTAATTTCTCTTCATTACATAATTTTTGTATGTGTATTTCCATCAGTCTGATTCACCTCCTTTACTCTTTGCCATAAGCTGATAAAGATTCAAGTGCTTCGTCCTGCTTGTTTATTTGGACATATAATTTATTACCAGTATATTTACAAAGAAAAAAAGAACAAGGATTTTGGAGAACATGTATTTAGTATATCAGCACATGGCTCCATATTGCCAGCAGACAACCTGCAGTGGATCCTGGTACATTCCAGTAATCCAAAAACCATGCCTGAGGAGAAAGTGAGAAATGTTGTCTTCAGGCAGTGTGGGTAGTGTAGTCACTTTCTTGTTTGCAAAGTTCACAGGTATCAACATGCATGTTTTTGTTTCCTTTGATAGCATCTAACCTTTGGAGAAAATGCCATTCACTTTGGTTTCTGACAGTAGTCACTACTGAGCTCAGTCAATGAAGCATTGGTCAGTTTAGTAAGTCTCTTTGGCAACACATCATTACAAGATAAGGTTAATGTCATGTGGTAAGAGAAGTCAGTCAGGGTCTTCCTGAGCTGTATTCCTATACTGCTACTTCGTAACTTGCAGCAAAACATTTTGGGAGAAGCAGTCCAATACAGAACTTGTTTTCAGAAAACACTAGATATTTTGCCATATAAGTACTACTATCAAAGCCTAAATTGAGTTAATGGTTTTAAAGAGTTCATTTTCCTTTTGGATTGTGCCACCAGGACTGCTTTTGGAAAAACTGGACTAAGAATGATAATTTGTCAGTAAAATAATTCTGAGATGGGACGTAAATGGAGAACATTGTATTCAGTTGCCTATTTCCTCTTCCCAGAAACCTTTGGAAGACAGAGCAGCACAGTTACAACTTTATGTAGTAGTGTAGGAGCAGAAGTTGGAAGTAGGGTGATAGGAAGATGGGAAGTGGATGCTTTGAGAGGGAGGATTTTATCCAAATTAAATGCAGAAACTCCTAAAATGTCACAGAAATTTTTGAAGCAGAAGAAACTTGTTGCTTTGCACAGCTTTTGGTAAAGTCCAGGAGTTTTGATGTGTGTTAAGCAGTTTTTACTTTATCATTCCTTTGGAAAGGAGTACTGTGAGGGGTGAAAAGAACCTTATGATGTGGGAAAGCTGAAATTAAACTCCACTGTAATACAATTCTGCCTTTTATCAAAATAGTCTATTGCTCTTTTACTGTTGCCAGAGATAGACATCCCAAATCTCATAAACTGCCATCCCATGTGATATTAATTAACACATTTATTGTGATATCCAGAAGGATTTAAAAGTCTAATTAGCATCTGACAGCTGAACTATATTTTCAGCATAAGTGCAGCTCCCGTCATGTCAGGGTTTACATGTGTTAGAATGGTATGGTAAAGCTGCTCTTACACTGTGATATGTTTTCAGACTGGAGAGGTTTCAAACCTGAACCTTCCTGAGTAGTCCTGATACTCACATGCGAGATTTAAGGAGTAGGAAAAAACCAACTTAGTTTTTATTAAGATAATTTGACAAAAAAATTACTTCTGATGGCTGCATTTTGGTAAACCTTAAAAAAGAACTTCTATTATTACTGATTATTTGGCTAATTTTTATTTCTTCAAGGCCACATCTTGAATTTATTTTAATGGAAAATCAAAGGTACAGTTATTATTTGATGCTTCGTCTCATTTGCTTTCTTCTAGTTTGGAGAAATAACATGCTTTTATTGTATGAATAAAAGGCCAAGAAAAAAGCGTTAATAACGAAGAAGTAGAATGATACTCTATAAAGACATCTTTGCGATACTATACATTGTATTGCATATTTGTTCACAGCTTTGCACTGTAAGAAAACTACAAGGGAATGAAACCTCAAGAGAAAAAGCCCTATGAAATGAGAACAATATCAGAGCATAAGGTGTCTTGCTAACCTTTAAAAATGCAATGCAGTCCCACACAATTTTCTTCATTCAGAAACAATCTGCAGCTCTTTAGCAGCAAACCAATCAGTTGAGTTCTCACTCACTTTGATGTATGAGTTGAAATTTAATACAAAAAAAGAAAAGATCTTTTGGAAAATTATATTAATGGGGGTTCATTTTAATTATGTACACTTTTCTTTTGTTATTCGATAGTTATAGGGATATCTCTTTTTCCCCCAGTGCCCTTCTCTAGATTATTTTGTGTGTGTGTGTTTCTTCTCATGCCTCGAAATCAGTGTGGTAATCTCTGCTACCAGTTTCTTCCATCCTATCTTGCTGTATTAATTTAGCTACAAAATTTTATAGGCTACAATTTTAGAATTGTCTGTCCTTCACTGTGCTTTGATATCTTATATTTTATTTCTTTGTTCAGTGGCAAAAGGTTGCTATTGCTTTATAGGAAATTATGTGTTTGGAGTTTTATATGAAACCAAGCATCTTTGCATGATCTGATCAAATACTGAACAACAAACAAAAAGTGAAGATACAGTAATGGAAGTATTTTAGTAAATTGTTGAAGTTCCGGATCAAGGGTCATTATCTGCTTTTAGCTCACTCTTATTACCTGCTTTTAGTGAATCAAAGCACTGGAACTTGATTATCGTAGTGAATGAGTACTCATATTTTACAGTGAGTTCAGAGGAGATTGCATTTGCTCAGGAGTTGAAGATGCTGAGCGTCACTTGTAGAGTATGAGGTCATTCGTGTTCTTCAGAAATTCTTACTTCTGTGCATGCTTAAGATGGGCTTTTCAAAACTATGCAGGCTGACTCCGCTTTCAGTACAGAAGGGTAACCACTGACTTCTGCAGAAGCAGATTAAGGTCAGCGCACAAAGCTTTACAAAACTCCATTTATTTGGTTTTCATTCCGGGTTGTCATTAAGAAGGTAGCCAATATGAAACAGGGAGGTTAACTCTGAATGCAAGTGTCATTGAAATGGCTGGAGTTACAGATTACTCTGTTACTGTCACTCTTTTATCTAATACATTGATTGCTTTTAAAGTACTTAATTTTTCAGTGTTCTGTACAGTTTAGAGATCCATCTTTTTAGCCACATGCCAAACTGGTATGGAGTACACTGAGAACTATACCATTTATGACATTGTATCAAATCAGATAATTCTGTGTGCGTCTGTATAAAGAAGCATTACATTAAGCTAAACTTAGCATTACATTAAATTWAACTGTAGTTTCAATCTCAAATTTGAAGCAGAAATTGCTTTGTTTTTGAGTAATCAGAGGGATGTGTGTACACATACATTTATTTCACTGGTTGTTTACAGATGTCTACAGGAAAAAAAGTTTAAATAATTAGAAGAATTTAAACATTCAAGAGTAAAGAAGGCCTATACTTAGAGCCATTAAAATCAAGGCTTCTCTTTGTTAATCCACTGCTACTTACATCTATTTACTGGGGTTTCTTTCTTACCGCTGGGTTAAATTAAGACTGGATGAATCTAAGTTTAAACAAGACCTCTCTGGTTTGATAGGACTAGGACACTGGATTGATCCAAGTGAGGTGTGATGGATCAATTACCTTGCTACTTGTAGAGGGAGGGAATTGTCAGCATAGGAATGAYGATCTGAACGCTCTTTTCATGAAAGGGAGATTACTAGGAAGCAGTGGAAGGGAAGGAAAAAAAGTTGTCTTCCATTTTAGCAGTAGAAGTTACAATGTATATACATTAGAACAGTACAGAGACATGATTAATGTGTTGCTAAATTCTGCTGGTCACCCTCACCCGTGATCCCAAGAAAGCACAGGCAGGATCTAATGAACATTTTGTGGGAAATCTTAACTAAAATAAAATGTTGCTCAAGCAAAAAAGAGCAAGGATTCACTCAAGACGTTGCCCATTATTATATATACTGGAAAAACGTGAGAGCAAGATTTAGATACTGTGGATGATGAGAGAGTTTTAAATATAAGATGAGATTTCTTGATCTGTTTTTGAAGAGAACTTCTGTGTTGCATTCCTGAAGAAGTACCTTGCTGTACACTGTCCTGCGTCCCTTTTTGCTTTGGAGGCCTAAATGTAAGGACACGCTTGAATCAGACAGTGGGATGCAAGAAGAAACTTGTACTGACCAGCTATCTGTTTATCTGCAATGCTGTAGATAAACATAGAGCAACATTCATTTGTAGCACTATCTGTTCAGTCTCATCCCAAAATTTGTTGAAAAAAAAAAAAAATTTTTTTATCATGAATGTTAACCAACCTATTCACTAGTGACAGTTTATTTGGAGCAGTGTAAATCCCTACAGTCTGGTAAATACATTTATAGATTTTCTTAGTTCAGATGGCATAGGAACTCACCATTTGGAAAATGGTAATAGTTTGACTACMTTTAGAACAGATGTTGTGGCTTAATAATCTTCAGTCTCCATTAGCTATATTTCCATATCAAGGACACCACAAGCTTTTTGAAAAAATTTTCAGAGTAATTATTATTGCAAATTATCGACCACTTGTTCCGCATAGTAGGGACTAACCTTACTTCTTATCCATTATTTAAAGGAACTATGTGACTTCAGAAAACTGAGTATTCTTAGGTGGTCAGCAAAAAGATTTTATTAAGTTGAAACAATTTTCTTTAATTATCCTTCAACAATTCACAGTTTAAGAAAAACTGCCTTTTTAGCAAAATGAATATAATGAACCACTCCAGAGAACTCAGAGTATGTACTGTATAGGAATGTCGTTTAAAAAAAAAATCTCCCCAAATAAAACATGTTTAAAACTTCCTCTTTTAAGGAATTTTTTTTTTTTTAATGTTGTACAACGGTTAATAAAACCCTGTAAACCCAGCCTGGCAGCGTGTGATGGAACCTCTTAAAGAGAGGAACATTGGTTGATGGGTGTTGGTATTAGGTAGTAGGAGAATTTTCCCAGCAGGTGGGACCCATTAATTAGAGGGAAATCAAGAGCAAAACCTAGAAAGGATCTGAAACTGGATTATATATGTACTGATTCACTATGCCTAAAGAGAATCTTCTCAATTAACTGTATAGTGTAAATGATGCACCATTAGATGATGGATTTCACTGAGGATCTGTTTTGGTTTGACTTGGAAGAAGTAATGCTAACTGGAGAATGGGTAAGATATCTTTGTTTTCTGATTCAGACATTCAAAACAGACTTTATCTCCCTGGAAAGAAAAGGTTATAAGCTTTGGAAATATGACTAGTTTTACTTCTTGTTCATACAGCTGTACTAATAACACATTATATTCAGCTTTACCCTTGTCTGGAAAAAAATAGGATGAAAAACTGGATTGAAATCTGTTTTAGGAGATTTGGACTAGGAGTTAACATATCATACTAACAACTTCTTGCCCTTACCTGTTGTTGTTACATACTTTCTGAAGTTCTACCCAGCTAAATAAATGAAGTTTACAAAGTTTGAAGGTCTCTGTTACAGTGGAAGCTGCTTCACTTACATTCTGTAATCCCTCATTTCCATATTATAGCGCTCTGCATCTAAATGCCTACAAAGCAAGAACTTGGAGAATCCTGCAGTTCTGTATTCTTTAAAGTTTTGTTTGAATAATGATTAGGCTAACCTGGTTTGGACTAGAAAGAGCCTGTTTAAAATTGTACTATCCTTAAATGCCATACAAATGGATTCTGATAAGGGGTAAGCTAGAGAATGTGAATCTGTTTCTGAGTACAAGCCCTTTGACACAACCATCTAGAAGCCAAATCAAAGGCCGCCTCTTTGTTGCTAAATGTTTCTCGCTTGAATTAACTTATATACAGAAGCTGTCCTGAGGTAAAAGCACAGTAAAAGGGCGTATTGGTTTCACTACAATGAAAGCTAGGTGAGGTCAACCATGTGCTGAGGCACGTTGCTGACTAGGCCTAATTTATCTCAGAATAACATGGAAGAAAGAGTATTGTTGTCTCATCTGTGTTATTTTGTTGTTGTTACRTCGTGTTGTTAGTTTTTTTCCTTAGAGCTGGAATTTCTCATGCAAATCAACTGCTCAGCAATAGTAACTTTTTTTAGCAATGAAATTACTTTAAAAGTGTACCTGCATTTCATGATTACTCCAATTTATCATCGGGAAGAGGCTTTTGCTAAACACTTTGCTTGGCTTCATTGGTCAATATAAGATTCCAATCAAACATATTTTTCTCAAATTTTTAAGCTTTAAAAGATTATAACATTAATGAGTTCAGTCATGGTTAATTATATGCATTTCTCTCACCTTCCTAACAGGATCAAATGTACCAACATTTTGCTATCTGGCAAGAAGCTTCTTAACTCTTCTAATTCTCTTAACTCTAATTCATACTCGTGATAAGGATTTTATGTGGTATAGTTTTCCTTTTACATCAGTCAAAATAGAGAGCTGTAAGAAATAAATCCWATTAAATATTTTATAGATTATCTAGGCAATTGAGTAGCCTAAGTTTAGTAAAATGCAAAAGCAGTTTCTGCAAATATTTCTGATACTTTTCTAAAATACTCCAAGCTTACATACTAATTTATGTATTTGTATGCCAGGGTTCTTCATTCCTTCTGCTGTAACAAAAATAATTAAAAAGAAAACAAATGCTGATTTGACAACTCATGGACATTAAAGACCATTTTCTGTCTTTAAACTATAGACAATGGTGTAAAAATACAAATGGTAGCAAGTTATTTAGTATGTAAAAAATAACTGAAGTATAAAAAATTTGAATATGTTACTTATTTCTAATTTGAGAACAAAGACCAAAGAACTGTGAAAGGTATGAGCTATATAACAACCTTTTGCACTAGGCAGAGGCAGCTGGGGCTTCTTTGGTGAACAGAGTGGGGAAAAAAATCATCTGACAAAGAAAGTAAGGATGAGTTTTAATTTTATGGCTTGAAGAACCTATGATAAACTCCATTCCAAAAAAAGGGTACAGAATTTTGAGATGTGATAACCATAAATCACACTCAAATCTTGCTGAATATATTAAATAAAATTTACTTTTTCCCCACAAATATTTAGGCTTGGTATTTATTGAAGTCTGCCATTATTTAGAATGAAATAGGAATGAAAAAGAACAGAATCTGAATCTGTTCGCCTTCCCATTTTCTAACTATTTCATATTCCTACAGGTAATAGAAATGCATGTGAAGCAGTAATGCAAAATTTGGCCGTTGGACTTTGAAAGATGCCAGATGAAAGTCTGAGTCTTCATTCAGAGAAGTCCATCACTTGCATTTCCAGTCTTACTTGCACTTACTGTCAGATAGTATCTGTCAAATTTTCATAATTAAGATAAATCTAAAGGGTTTAATCTCAGCTGAGTGATGTTCTCTTAGTTCTGGTTTTCTCTACCTGCTTATAAAATAAAGGTGATGAACAGATACCATCCACGTATTTATAAGACGTACACTGTGGCAGCTGGATAGATTTATCGTCATGTCTGTTTTTATCTCATGAAGTTCATCCACTCCTGTTCTGACAGCATGAATAGCATCAGTGYAATTCGGTTAGAGGTTTTATAATCTAAGAAAACTGCAGCTATAGACAGAATTAAAAACCTTAATTAAAAGTAGGAAAAAAAGCCTTTTCTTTGTGCATTTGTGTACAAATAGTCATACAAAATGAAGAGTATCAGAGAGATCTTTCAAGGTGGCGTCTCAGTGATGTCAGATACRCTAATTACTGAGAGCGTACTCTGTGAATGTTAAAGCATGACAGAAGGCTGTTTGTGACCCTTGAGTCGTGAACTCCAGAAACATACTATATCCCAGAAAACATTGAGTTTCACCAGAAGACATACTCTGCTTCCACTGCCTCTCATGATCCCAGTCTTTCACGTAGCTTGATGCTGGAAGTGGAGGCCTACTGTTATGCTTTGGGTAAAGTGAAGGATGGTTTGGCATTCTAGCAGATACGTTAAGATGCTTGAGGGTCCTAGCTTATATATTCTCTACACTCATAGCTAAGGAGTTTTGTTGTTATTCCATATCTTAAAATACAGTTAAGGTAGAAAAAAATAAATGTAAATGCATAACCATTTTTTCATAGCATTCAGGACAGGCAACAGAATTGCAGCCATTCCTAAAGACAGATGGAAAAATCAAATCTGTGTCTGATCTACTTGTACAATGGTTACCGCAAGTTTCTTTCTCTGCATTCAGCAGAACACAGGGAACGCATGATCGGAATGATGGACTGAAATGATCCACCAGCATAAATTAACACAGCTGAACAGTTATTTTAATTCAAAGTGAGTAGCAGTGTAGTGACATTACACGGTGATTACAAAAGCGGGAACATCTCTTAAACTGGCCTTGTGTTCTGCCAACCCAGGAAAATATGTCTCAACCACTCAAGTGAGAAATTTCTAGATCAGTTTTTATTTCAGCTACAAAGAAAAGAACAGTTCAGCCGTACACAATGAGCAAATTCCCCTCTCCGCCCTCCATGACTCTCATTCAGATTAGGCAGACAGACACTGGAGTTGTTCACGGGTACTGATCTCTGTCTCTTAGCGGACAGTGTAGCTGAGGCCTGCCCCTCTGGTACTTGCAGGAGTGTTGCTGGGTTAGGAAACCTGATAAATTCTTTACCACCGTATGTTCTTCAAAACAGGAGCTATACTCAACATCTGATTACATCCCTTATAAGGCTGCTTTCTAGGGATATGTGATGCAAAGTGCATGTCCGTGACTGGACCAATGGTCCTTGCCCAAATGCCTATGAAGTTTTGAGGCTTTGTTAATTTTCATACAACATCTTAACGATGACGCATGATAGCTAACATCATCTAATATTGTCATTTATATGCAGAAATACATTCTGTTTCATATGTTTACTTCCACAGAAATCATCTGACAAGTTTCAAAATGCTAATGTACATATAACTTATATAAACATAGACATAAGTTGGCATGATGTCAACAAAACAAAATGTTACCAATATAACAGTGTGATTTAGCTACATTGAGAAATGAGTAACATACTTGGTTGTGATATCTATAGTCTAGAAAATATACGTGGGAATTTAGCCCCTGATGGCAGGAAAATAATAAATGAAGTGATTGTATCCTGTACCAAGGTTAAAAATAACCTAATGGAGTTTTAATGATCTAACTAAAACCAGAAAGCAACTGCTAGTTTTTCTGTCAAACTGGGTCATTTAACCAAAACTTGATTGGGCAAAGGAATTAACCATATATTTTCTGACTTTGAAACTAGTTTACATATCAGTTTTATTTTGCATTTTGTTCAGCTGTCTGAATTTTGTAAACACATTTTCCCTTAATGATTGTTGAGGTATCCTTAATTAAGCATGTAAGTGTAATGCATGTATCATACAGCAGTCAGGAAGGAAGGGAGGAAAATTTTTTGGCACCATAAATCAATACGCTCAAAGATACTGACACTGTATATTCTGTTGTAAATTCTCCCTCTGCTTTCCTATTACCACTGGTTGTTGCCGCTGCTTAGACAATGAATGGAGCTCAATTCATAACACGAAGAAGATTCAAAATGCTTGTCTGGCACTGTTTGTTCCAAAAGCAGGAATTGGAATCCCCCCTGCAGGGTTGTCTTCATGGCCAGAAATGAAGTTTGTGTGCAATGTGTTTTCATGTTTTAGATGTGGCAAACACACATTGCAATGACCTAATTCAAATTAGGTGCATAAAAAAATGGAAATGACACGACCATCGCAAGAGTGATAGAGAAGGTGAATTTCAGAGCGAAGCTTTTGTTTATAGAAATGAAGCGCATTTTCAGTCAAGCATGTAGCATATTATGTTGCTTATAAAGAATAAGTTTTCTTATCTGTAAGCATTGACTGTAACAGGACGGAGTTATAAACTGTAGTATGGCATGATGATATGTATTTCTACCACTCTTTAAAATAGTGGACTACAGTCTAAATTTACTTCAACTGAAAAATTTCTCTCTCAGTGCACCTACACTGCTGTGCTTCAGTTGAAAATGTTGCTCAGGCTGTTTTTTAATGTTTTGTTCCTAACTTGTCAGAGGAATTTTCTTAAGAACATAGTGCCTCAGCACAATCTACATTTAAAACTTCCTTTAAATGTGAAGACAAAAAAATTTTAGGTTTTCTCGTATTTCCCCAGTAACGCATTGCAATAATCACCTTGGCTTACCCTGCATTCCTTCCTCAGGCTAAGTTCCCACGGAAGTGTGACTTTGATGGAAGTCATGAGTAAAGAGTGCTGAACAGGACCTGTTGTGATTAGACACATATTTTGAAAAAGCTTTAGGAATGATAAACAGCACAGTTGCAGTATTGTTATTTTATTTTATATTTAAGAAAGACCAGTGAGATTTGGGGTCTTCTAAAAGAACAAAATGGATAATAAGAAGTGTGTTCTCTTGGAGTTTTCCTGAAGGCACTTTCTTGTCTAGTTCTGTCATGCTCCAAAAAGTGTAAAATAAATTGTTAGAAACTAAATGAAAACTTTTACAAGGAGAAGTTTTTTTTGTCAGTGTAATGTAGAATGAAGTCTTCTGAGAATTCACAGGAAATATAGTGGATTAAAGATTAAAAAGCTAGCAACGTTACAAACAAGTAAAAGGTCAAATGGGGACATCACGCACACAGACATTGAATAATTCAGGGTTTTGCAGTGTGTGTCACCTGCAGAGCTCAAATAGTTGAAAAAGTGCAGAATCATGGCTTCCTGAACCATGGTAATAGCACAGATTATGAAAGACCAGTATTGCCACTACGTTAATTAACTAGCACCAAGTARGCAAGCTCAGTGCTTATGACTTTTGTAAAGAGTTAAGCTGGTAGAGGGAAGAATGAAATAGGTGGTTTGGTGCACCACTGGGCAGTCTAGCCTTAGCTATACATCCTATGTTGGAGTGCATGGTCGGGTTTATAAACCTAAATCAGACACTTAATACTTTTATTTTACTTTGTTTGTATGATAATTGTTTTTCTCTGTGGAGCATGAGATGGAGGACATTAAATAGCAGTTGGGAGTGAAACTTAGCACTAGGCAGCCACTGGATAAGTAGTTAGGAGTGACAATGATTCTCTCTAGGGAACCGTGTACAGGGTGTCACCTGCTGGCTGCAGCACAAAGGAGCCCCACAAGGAGACTGACAGGAAATAAAAAGCATACAATTAGGAAATACAAAAGCGAAAATTACTTTGAAACTCAGTAGGGGTGCACAGCAATCCACTGCTCAGAAGCGGATGAAAACTACCTAGGTCAGAATCAAGTCATCCAAGTTCCACATAGCGCTACAGATAATGAGTCCATTGCCAGTGAATCAGTCAGTGCAAAACCAACTATTTAAAGTGTCAGAAATGTCAAGGACAGTTTGACTCATCTGATGACAGTGTTGAACCCATGTCACTTAAAGGCAATCAACAAATTGAGTTTGAAATCTCAAAAAGATTATCTCAATTTAAGAGATGACATTTGAATCAATATGCTTTTGGATCTTCTAGTAAGAGAGGGATATAAGTTGATTCAAGTTTACAAGCTGTAGACAATGGTCTGTTAAAGCAATTATAGTCACACGTCAGGCTGGTTGGAAATCAATATCTGCAAATGTGAGACATTTGCATTGTTTTTCTGCACAGGCCTATTTAAAATAAACTAATCATTTTCCCTCTCCAGGCTTTGAGTTGCTGCTGTTTAAAATGCACTTTATAGTTTATATTCAGGATTCTTAGAATCAGGTGATATTATTAAAAATAGTCTAGGAAAAAATGAACACCAGACCTTGATTAAAATTACTGTCATGTACACCATGGGAAAGAACTTGAATATTCTGTGAAATTAATTTGATTTACTGTCACTTGTCTTTACTTAGCTTTCAGGTAGATTTCAAGCACGTCAGTACAGTGATGCTAGCTTATTGTAGATTTACTTAGCCACACTTTCAACAATCTTGATGGACTATTTTGATTCTTTTAGTCCTTTCTCAGAGTAATTTTAAAGAAACACTAATTAAAGCTTTTCTATTGAATAATACATGTGCTTCACCCTCCAAAGTTTAGCTTAAGGGACTCACATTGACAAAAATACATTATATTCCTTTCACTTAATTTCATTAGTGGGAATTCTCTGACTTTGTGGGAACATACAGATTTTCCTCCAGAGCATGTTAGAGCACAGAACGATTAGCAGAGCATTAGAAGAAACCACAGCCCAGGAATAATGTCAGTTAGCCCTATGGCAGTATGCAAGTTCCAGGGCAATTTGTAGATGTTCTGTTCAATGGTGTATAAAATAGGGATGCACTGCATTGTACTTGAGGCACTTTCACTAGAACTCCAGCCAAGTCTGATACGCTAAATAATTCAGGCTTGTATTTTCCCATTTACCAAGTAGTATACTTTATGTACTGTATTGACAACAGAAGAACTTCAACTTAAAAAGCGATATTTTTTTTTTTGGTATGCAAACCTAGAAAGGATGGTTTGATTCTTGTGTTTATGCTACTGAAAATCAAAAGAAATTCTACTGAAATCAAGAGGGTTTTACTGGTGTAAAATTAGGTTAAGGAAGAGGAGAATCATGCCCTCATGAAACACTAGGAGTCAAGGGGTGACAGTAGAAAAGCATTGGTATTCTACTGTGAAGCTAAGCTTCCTGCAATAATGAGTGCATAGCAGAGGCCAAACAGAAAGCAATACATTTGGGTTCAACATCACATTCACCTTTTGTGGTCTGAGAGCACATGGGAACAAAAGGAAATACGAGCAGTGGTTTCAAATATTTCTTGTTATCCTTTTATTTCTTTACTGCTTTCTATTCCTTTCTGTCAGTTATCAGTGATCATCATTTTAAAACCACTTGTAGTTCTGGGAACAGTTCATAATCCTTTGTTGAAGTATTTGTGATTGTCAGTAAAACTTTTCAGGCCATCATTTTATTTAATATAAGCCAGTCTCATTCTCTTTCAGGCTACTAGAAGCATTTTCCTTTTTCATCAGCCAGTCAAGTTGCATGGCTGTGCTGTACGTGTGAAGTTTTGAATTAATGTTCTGAATTACATTGCACTCATTCTCATTTTAGGGCAGGTCTTGTACAACCTTGGCATTGTATATCTACTCACTATATGCAGGCAATTTGCCAATGTTGATAGGAGTTTATAGATATGTGGTATTATTAATACTATGATTTTTTTTAAGTGCCACATCTAATGAAGTGAACAAATATAAAAAATTCAGGACTACTGATTTTAATGTTCTATCTAGTGCAATTCACAAAATTCACATTACACAGATACGAACTAACAATAATGCAGATTCTTTTCAAACAACAGGAAACTATCCCGCTAAATAAATTTTCAGTTTAAAATGTTAATACAAATTAGTTGATAAAATGCAAAATTGACTGAAATTCTGCCACTGCTGAGTTATTTCTCTTCACTGAATATCTGCAGTTACAGCTGCTATTTTACAGATTTGAAAATACAGCTTCAAAACCTTTGCAGTAGTGTCATGACTTTCCTCACAAGGTCACCCACTCATCCTCCTCCTGGTTCTCTGATCATTTCTTTATTGTGTTATCCAACAGAATATCATCTCCTCTTCTATCCTCTGCTACTCTTTCGGTCCATTTTCATCATTGTCCTGTCCTTATTTCCTTTTCTGTCTCCCTCTAGATAATATATCTGAATATGATGAGTTTAAAGGCCGTCACGGTACTGATGATTCACAATTCTACATCCTTACTCTACATCAGATATCTCCTGTAGACATGGAACTGAAATGTAACAGTCAGAATTATGCTTCTGATTTTTTTTTTCTAGCCTTGACTGATTCTAGCTTTCGCTGTGTTGCATCCAAATTAGCAAGCTTTGAGGATGGGATACCAGACTAAGCACAAACAGTGGAGTACTAACCCTAACACAAGCTAATGCTTTCCCTTTAAAGTAAGCAAAAAACTTGCATATGTAGCAATACAGGCTACTAGAGAGATCGGTTCTTCACATCTTAATGTGAAATAAGGCAGCAGCAGAACTAGTGKTTTTTTTGTTTCAGGCTTGCATACAAAATCTAAAGGCAAGGCTACCTATGTTCTCCAGTTGTTACATGAGGAGTTGAGTGTGTGACCCCTACACAGCAGTTAGTCAATGTTTCACAACAGGTTCCTTTTTTTCTTGCCATCCTTCAAGATGAGAAATTTCTCCGACAGAAGAATTTTGGTTTTTTACCAAACTCTTGAGGATACAGCTTTCTGATAGCATAACTAATGCCTTCATTAACACAATTAAGCCATACATGCAACCTTGGTTTTGTCATTGCTTTTGTTATGCCCTGAAGCAAGTTTCTTTCCAGGTTGTGTTCCGTGTTTATCCACAAGTGGTCGTCTACATTTATATTTCTGTGGCTTATGGGATTCACTCAATATGCAGTATTATTAAAGAGTCATTGACAGTTCACTCTTCAAAATAATGGTTTCTTAAAAGCATATATATTTGTATGTATGTAATACTTTTTCAACAATTTTATTGTTGGTATCTAATTGCTAGCATATTTAGCCTGCCTACCCTCAGTGATCTTGCCCTGTGGTTTGTCACAGTTCTTGTCCCAAATCCTGTCTGTGTGATCTGACAGAGCAATGTTCTGACAACAGAAAAAACAATTCAGGTAGATTCAGAGACAATTCAGTAAGAAGATTTTGGATTGATGTAATATTGAGGAGAGTTATGCAAACCCACTTGATTCATTATTTTAGCCAAAATTAGCAAGTAGAACAATTTGAAGAAGCGGTTATCTGAGTGAAAATTGAGAACCAACAATGTTAATGAAAGTTTCAGTAGGAATATGTAGGTGAATTGTAAGATGATAACATATCCAAACGTGCAACTACTCTATTATTGGTGTCATAACAGAATTTCTATTACTCTGTGATCTTTCTTTTGATGGTTATAGGCTAGTCAGAAGACTTGTTCTGAGCTTCCTCATCTGGAAAAACAACTAAAAAGGAGATTTTTCCCATCCAGTCTGTCTAGTAGGTTTCTCCCCCTTCCCTCCCCCTGAAATCTACCCATTTAAAGCTGCAAAATCTCTTTAATCACTATCTTAATCGTAGTAAACTTGACTGAAATGTCTTTGTTTACTTGCCACAAAAGAAACTGTTAGATGTAAAACGTACTGGCCATTGTAAATGTATCATCTAAAAACGGCTATTTTTATTGGATTCCTGCCCTTCCTTTTCATCTTTGCCCAAATCCATTCTCCTGTTGAATTAAAAATAAAAAAAGAAAAAACAAAACAAAACAGATGTCTCAAGATTAGAATGCTGAAGGTTTTTTTGCTTTATTTCTTGTTTTTAAAAAAAGAACAGTGGATTATAATCAACATTGTTTATTTCACTGCTTGACTTCCTAAACACTAGCGACTGGATTATGAGCTTGTCTGTGGATAATCATAAAAGGCCAAGAATTGCCTATTTTGAAAATCCTTTCTAACCAGGGGTAGGAATCTGTATCTAGCAAAGCTGATGGCAGCTTTTAATTCCTGATTAGTGCCAGTTGAAAAGCTGTAGAAATTAACTGACCAGACAGTAATCAGAAAACAGAGACAGACAGAGGCTGGGAATGCTTAGTGGATAAACTTTGTGATTATTAGCCTGACAGTGGAGACCTTGTTGCAATACTCAAAGAAAACAAGAATTTTAACTTTAAAGTGGAGTAATACTTACAACTAGAAAATAGTTGAAGCAACTTATATATAATGATAAGAAGACTTTTTTGTGCTACTTGTATAACTGTGTATAGTGGAATGAGCTGTCACAGCACTGGAATTGTCAGTTCTCACTTCTAGAGCCCCTTGGATACTTAACATTAAGCATCTGTTTAACTGCTTGGCTTGGTTACCCTTGTGTCTCAGATTAACACCTAAATGCTTCAAAATGTGAATGCCCTCTGCTTGCTTGCACTGTGCACCCACAAAGGAGAAAAGAAGAGTGTACACCTAGAGGTGTCCTGAGAACAGGAGCTGTTTTTTTCTACCTTTCTTGAAGGACTGAATCCTGCCCATACAGTACAGGAGATACCAAATTCTTTAGATTATTTTTCCCTTTACGTTTTCTGTGTTTGTTTATGCTTCCACATGCCAAGCAGGTTCCCACCAGGCTGAATTTCAAAGCCATACACGTTACAGATCAGCTGTTAATGCTAGGGTCCTTGGTATAACAGTCATGTCTGGAAAAATTAATTCATGACATCCTTAAAGATGTTCCAAAATACAGTTTTTTTATCTCTGAACTGGAAAAACATTTGGCAACATATCTAAGAATGCATAGAGTTTTAAGAAGAAGCTTCATTCACATCTGGTAAGTGCTATATGTGGTTTGGGTGGTTTTGTTTGTTTGTTTTGTTAAGTCCAATTACACCTGCTCACTATGTGTAGGAATGAAGGAACTGTGTTGTGGTTTAACCCGGCAGGCAGCCAAACACTACACAGCCGCTTGCTCACTCCCCCCACCCCTAGTGGGATGGGGGAGAGAAATCGGGGAAAAAAAAAAAGTAAAGTTCGTGGATTGAGATAAAGACAGTTTAATAAAACAGAAAAGAAAGGGAAAATAATGATAATAATAATAATGATAATGATAGAATATACAAAATGAGTGATGCACAATGCAATTGGTCACCACCCACTGAGTTATACCCAAGCAGCGATCGCTACTTCCTGGACCACGCCTCCTATTCATATACTGAGCATGATGTCACATGGTATGGAATACCCCATTGGCCAGTTGGGTCAGCTGTCCCGGCTATGCTCCCTCCCAGCTTCTTGTGCACCCGGCAGAGCATGGGAAGCTGAAAAGTCCTTGACTAGCAGACTACTTAGCAACAACTGAAAACATCAGTGTGTTATCAACATTCTTCTCATACTAAATCCAAAACACAGCACTAGGAAGAAAATTAACTCTATCCCAGCTGAAACCAGGACAAACTCCTACTTAGGAAGCACAGAGGTTTTACAAGAATTAGTTTGCAATGTGTCACAGGGTTCGTGGTTGTCTGTATTAAGCATGATTCAGTACTGCCAGTTAATCTGAAATGCCGTGATCCACCATTGCTTCTTTAGCACGTAGGAATACTTTAACTGACTTAATGCATAATCTTTATATTTTAATGTCCTCTGACTCCATGGCACAGAAACCCATTGGGTATCATGAATCCAGATATGCAGTCAGAAAATCAAATTGTGACTCCAAATTATTAAGAAACTTAGATAACTTTAAATGTCCCAAGCAGTGGTTTTCCAGCTTATAGAATAGAAAATGTTTTGATGACTTTCACCTGCACTTTTCCCATTATTAAATTTCTTGATCTAGTTTTGAGAAGGCTCTATTTTATTCCCTTTTTTTGAGTCATAGTGACCCAGTGGCCTGGTGCTAGTCACACATTTATCATCTTCTTATAATGTGAAAAGAATTGTCATCGGTGTGATCTTTCTCTTCTGAATAATCTTGAGCATTAATAGAAAACAATGCAGAATGAGAGCTCTGAAATTCTTCATTGTAAGTGTCGTGTCCTCAACACTGCAACTCCATAGTGTGTTTTCACAGTGGGACTAACTCGCACTGTGGCTATATTTAGCTTGCAGTAATGTGACACTTTTTCCTCTCCTTAAAAGTTGCATCATTTTCTTGCAACTAAATGTAATACAGTGTAGATCTTCCCTATAATGCTAATATGACTCACTCACTCCTAGTATCATTAGTCGATCACATTATTATTATTATTCTTACATCTTCGTTATAATGTTGCTGGAAGTAGTTGGAATTTTTAGTTCATTACTTGACCAGCTATATTACTTCTCCAGAAAGTGAGAATTCACATCCTCTATGGCGTTTCTGGTGTTCGGGATTCCAAGAGCAAGTAGCGACCACAGTACCAGTCAGTCTAATTTGTCTCCTCTTTGAGCTTAGTTATCATGACTGTTAAGGTCTCATTCTACCTCTCATTCTGTAGATCATAAAAGTATTGCATAACTGTGTTTCTTAGTACAAATGATTCAACAACCAAAGGTATCATAGAGACTTGGTAAACAAATGTGTCTGTTGGACTAGTAAAATGCATTAAGTTGTTACAACTGAAATAATGCATGTTGTTCCTGTATTTGTCAGTGATTTTGAAAAGAATCCCAGTAGTTGAAACATTGCTAACAGATGCAGCTCAGCAAGTCATAAATTAATGGAATGCAAGAGACTCAGAAGAGAGGGAAATGGTATTTTGGAGTATGTATTAATGGCAGAAGAAAGTATTTTTGTGTGATGCATAATTAAAAATGCGTATTATGTCCAGAAGAAAACGGTCAAATAAAAGCATTTAAAATTCTCAGATCTTGACTATTTTCATTTCACCTCTGGGACAGAGATGAAAAAACTTCCAAGAGCCAAAAACATATAGGAATTTTTGTGTACCATCCAAAAAGAACATGTGATTCTTAACATCAGAAGCACTCAGAACTGATGGCATTGAAGCGTGTGTGGAAATAGATGGCATATGGTGCATGGAGGGGAGAAATACTGAATGTAAGACAGGTTTGAATCTTAAGAGTARGAGTAAAAGAGAAAAGCAGAAGACTGAAACATTGTGTAGAATATAATGAACTGAATCAACAGGAAAGTCTACAGAGGAGAAGATGTGAGAAGTTATGGTTACTGTTGAGTTAGAAGATAGGTTAAGGTATAGAAGCAATGGGCAGATTAGATGGTGCAGCTGCAGGCAGAACAAGAAGAGTTGGTTACAGGGAATTATGGAAGTGAATTATTAATTCACGTATTGTGAATTAATTTAAGCAAATGAGCATTTCACTTCATGCAAAGAGTTGGTGCCAGTTTGAAAAACAATGAGAAGAGGAATAGTTAAAATCTAAGAAGCTGCCAGAAACATCAGAAATATCTCCATGGAACCTAAGACTCGTGTGTTACACTCTGTAAAACAAATCAAATTCTGTATCTTGCTTTACAAAAGCCCTCTCCTAACAGTGGGAATCTGGTCAGAGTTGGACACTCTGAAAAATATCCAAATGACAAGAGGTCCAAAGCAGGCGGTCTTGTCTAATTTTTGTCGTGCACAGTTAGAAGCTTCTGGGAATGCAGGAAAGGAGAAATAGCCAACGTGCTGTATTTGTGATCTTGTGCTAGTATTCAACACTTGTGTTCCTAAGAAGAATTATAGAATGATGAATAGCACGGTATCTTTCAGTACTATAGCTATGAATTATGCTAATATAGTAATGATTTTATGAATGTTAACTAGTAACTAAATTTCAACAAATTAACTAATGAAGAAATACATTTAAGAAATGGAGAGCCTATTTTGATAAAATTGAGGCATTTTGTAAGGCTCCAGTTAGAAACAACACATGAGATGATCAGAGCACTTCTGAGGTATTTTAGCTGTTCTCTTGTTAAGAAGTTGGTCATTCTTTGTGGCTTTAATATGAGGGGGACTGTTGTTTTTCATTAAATGGTCCATCCATCTGCAGGCTAAGAGATAAGAGGATCACAGAAATAACTCTAATATCAAACTCTATGGGGTTTACTTTTTTTTTTTCCTTCTTCCTTTGAATGGGGAGAGGTATATTTCTGTCTCAGAGTTTTTCTCATTAGTATGAGAGATTTTCTCATTGTTAACAAGTACATTAAATAAATGATAGGCAGGACTTGATCACTTGCAGCCTAATTTTCCTGTGCAATTTGGGACATGAATGTGTCCAGGGTAAGTCATAATTTGTCCACTGGATCAGTGCATAAGTACTAATGTTAATATGGTCATGGAGGGATTTGTTAAATGTGCAAGGTGAATTCGTTATAAGCTAGATGTGAAATCATTTACTTTTGATTAATGTAGTTCAGTTTGAGAGGTTGGCAAACAGGCTGCTTATGGAATTTTTACTAATTTTGTTTTGCATCTGTATTCCAAGGACTTCTAAAAGGAAAATGGAAAAATAAAATAAACCTTGTTTAGAAACGATAATGGTGTGCGTAGGAAAATATAATCTTGTTTCTGATGTGAACTTTGACAGACAACATTTGACACAGTTACTCTGTAAGAGTACAGTTTTTCAAAGTAATTGTATTTGAAGTATCTTTAGTTGCTGTTTGTGGTAATTTTTTGAAAAGAGAAAACTCCATTTACTGTCCTACGTGTAGGTTTTGGGTGCAAATGTAGTAGTTTATTTCTTCTGACGGCTCATCTCACCTAACTCTATTTTCTCATGCAAATATGACCTTTCTCTCATTCCATTGAATTAAATTAAATKATGGTCTTGTCTGGCTTTGCAAATACTTCAGGAAAGGTGAAAAGGTTATCTGAGGAGAAGTGGACCTGCAGACTCTTCCCCTGCTTGTTGCTTGATTTTTTGAAGAAAACAAATAATTTTTTTTTTCTTATTAATTTCTCATCTCTTCATTTTGAGGACGGTACACGTCTAGTGTCCAAAAGTAGATTGTAAAGGTACCTTTAGCCATTCTAGGGCTTGCAGTCAATTTTTGGTGTCTTSTGTTTCTGAATAAACTTGAAGACTAGCCTTGCTTCCTAGATTTTTTTGCTATAATTCGATAAATTTTCAAGAAAGACTAACAGACACTCTGGGAGTAATCTACTGTGGACTATTAAAAGAAGGACAACTATGCCGCTTTTCCCCCTTCAACACTCTCTCACTTTTTCCTCATTTCATGCAGTCCACTTCCTTATCAAAAAAGACCAACTTTAACATCCTGGCAACATGTTTTGTCATGTAGCGTGACCACTATTGACAGTATACTAAATAAATTGAAATAAAGATGAAAATAAAGACAAAGCATGCAATTGAAGCAGACAGGAGCAGAAATAGCAAAAAGGGAGCAAGCAGAAGTTTACTATGTTTTACATRGTAAATGATATTTTACATGATATTTTATTCTTCAGTTACCGTAGAAGACAAACAGAAAAGGTCATTAATAATAACATTTATGCTAATGAGTGCTATTATCAAAGGAAGGGCTATTGAATAAGTCCTTGTAGTTGCAGTGCCCATAGTTTTTTTTTCTTTTCCTTTTTTTTTTTTGATGCAAACTTACATGTTTATCTATGTGATGATGCCTGATATGATGAAGCAGTAGACTAGATATGATTTCTGTTTTATTTGGTGCCATCATTTTGGATTATATTATTATGATTTTTTTTTAAAGCTCCTTACTTGTAAAATAATGATCAAAGCTGTTAGCTTTATCCATCACTTTTTTTTTTTCCAAAGCCAGATAAATCACAGAAGTTCAAGTCACTCAAAACAACTTAATACAAGTCTATTCATGGTTGGATTGAAAACTAAGAATAGACTTCGTAATTTTGAAAATGTAAGAATGCAAAGTTTAAATATTGGATTCTGTAATAGATTGTAGAGGATTTGAAAGTAGAGGGGTTTTTATGGCCCATGTTCATTGTTGTTACTAAATACGTATGATCTCAGAAACTCTGGTTTACAGTGAAACCCTCTCATATTGTACACTCACAGGCGTAGAGGTGGAGACAAATTTCTACTTTTATCCTTGAAGTTGTTCTGTACCAGTATGGAGCTCTAAGTCACTGTTGTCCAATATTTATGATATCTAGCTGAAACTGTGACCATGTCATGCTTTACAAGATTGCTTATCAATTCCTCTAATGAGGTGCAGTGGAGAGAAAGGGAGGTCTGTTTCTACTAGGCACTATTTTCCATGCTTGATTCACTTTAGTGAATAGCTGTTCATGTTGATATACACTTTAGAACGATTTTAAAAGTACCTCTAATAATGTGTTGGTGTTTCATCGTTTATCTTAATTTAATATTGATGTTTTATTAGTCCGATTTAATATGTGGGGGCACAAAGCTTTGGCTGATGTTTTCTAGTGTGGATTTTCCTTTGGTTTTTTGTTTTCCTTATTTTAGAAGTAGACAGCTTAGATTAGTGTGTGCATAATTCACTAAATTCTGTAAGAGTTTGTGTATCACTCTGCAAGCATCCTGATTGCTTATGCATTTTGCCTGTGCAGTTTGGAATTTGACACTGATCCTTCTAGAGGGACTTTCTGCTTCTTGCAGTGACTATGATGGTCCAGTTCTGTATTACCTGTACAGCATGTGCTTAAAGCACTTGTGCAATCTCCTTTGCAGATTAACAGGTAGTGATTTTTTTTTTTTTTAAATTGTAGGTGTAGTGTTCATTTGCTTTGTAAACCTGTCAYTATTCTCTGTCTAGAAATAAGCCTAAAAAGGACCTTAGCTTACATCTCTGATTGTGGCTTTTGCATAGGAGGACATAAATAGGAGAGAAGTATCTCTGTGGAAATACATTCAGAGCATATGTCTCTGAGATAAAATGCTAAATGATTTTTTGTGTGTGGGTGTGTTCAGAAGAGGTTAAACTTAATTATATAAGGTATTCTGAAAATGTTAACAGTAGTATTTCTGACTAGACTGTTTTATTCACCTGACCATAGTTAGACAGCTCTGTTCTCTGAAGTCCGCAAGAGGTATTTTCCCCCTGTTGTTGTTCAGAAAGTTATGGCTCATATAGCATCCAAGTTGGTACCCTGCATGACGTCTACAGCAGTTTACAGTCAGACACTAGAGCRCTTGTAACTGAGAGGAGAAAGAGAATGTTAAGTGTTGTTCCTTTGCTTGTTGAGTTCAGATTAATTTTATTTGCGATGAGGCTATTAGTAAAAGTTAACAAGTAGCAATAAATGACTAAAGTAAGTCTATTCCTAATTTCCAATATATAATGTGTGGAATCTATTAAAAACTGATTCTTTGCTAAGTTTCTTAAAGCTGTTCATGTTGTCCGGATATTGGTGAAAAGGAAGTGCAAGTTTGTCTTCCTTTTCTAAAGCCTGTTTATTTTACTGTACAGAATATTGCTAAAAGCTATTCTCAAGCCCTTGCTCAAGCACAACCATAGTTTAAAAAAAAAAAACCAATGCTCATTGAGAGCTCCATCTCTTTTGGTATGTCATTGCTGCAGTCTCTTCCAGGGCAGTAGGAACAGCTGTCTAGACTTGTTTTAATAAAATCAAGTTACCACAATCTAATCTCACTTTTCTCATCCACTCTGCATGTGAGAGGATGCGCCATATTTTATTTTGACTGTATGTCAAACTGGCAGTTCATGTGGCAGATTTTCAGTAGTTCATCTTTATTACGCAAGTAGTCCTCCATTTTTTGCATTGAGACCTTTTAAAATGGAAGAAAAAAATGTGGCCCACTAATTTGAGGATCAGTATTTAGAAATTGTAAAAAATTCAGTTAAGAAATGAATGTAGCAATAGTGGTGAGCCTAAAATGTTAGCATTTTAATGTACCAGTAACTACACCTGTCTTTTACCAAGCTTTTGTATCACTCTTTTTATTAAAGCTATTGAAATGCTATTTGTTAGAGAAGTGGTTTTCACTTTCCATTCTTCACATTGCAAGTACACTATATCTCACTGTTCTGACATAAGGCTGTAGTGTGCACGTTGTGTATTTCTACTGTGTACTGCTCTGCTGTTGGAATAATCGTTTTCAAGTTACACTGCCCTGAAGAAAATTAATCTTTGGCAGGTTGGTTGAAGAAAAAAAAACCTAGACAGATGGTAAAGGAAAATACYATACAATGTTTTATTTTACAAATTGTGATTAATTTCTATTTCATTTTATGATCCTTGAGGAGTAAAGCTTTTAAAGTCCCAAACCTGATTTGAGTAAGTATGGTGACACTTAAAATTCTAAACTGAAGTATAACATCAGCTGATTTACTCTGCTGTGTACATGCATTTAGAATTAATTTGGAGGACTGTAATTAGCACAGAGGACGTAAGATAATAGGAAAGAAGAGCTTTATTGTTTAGTAGAAATCAGACTACTGTTTTCAAACTTTCAGTCTGGATTTAGATCTTGAGGATGCAGCTGAAAGCCAGCATTAGTTAATAGTTTTGAAAAACTAATTCTCCTGCAAATGATAATTGTAGCAAATGTTAGCTAGCTCCCAGGTTCTTTCTCCTGGTTCTTTGATCTTCCACAACTACAAAAATTCATCACAGGGGGAGACTAGAGATACTGCAAAAACTGGAGATTTACCAGTTTGGAACCTCTGCCTACTCTGGGTCATTTGATTTTTAAATAGGTATGCAAAATCTCTGTTACATAGTTTTCCCTAGGAAGGGCAACTCTAGCAGAAACACATGCTTCAAAAATTACACTTGTATTTGTTCTGCAAACTGGCAAGTAACAGGGTTTTTATTTGTCCTTTAAAACTGAGGGACGCTGTTATTATGGATTCCTAGATATAACCACTACTAGTCAAGGCTTGACGTCATTTTTACAATTTTTTCCCCTTATAAATGAGAAATAAAATGTAGAAGATAAGATTGGTAGGGTATGATAATAAATACAAGAATTTACATGTGAAATCTGCCATTTGGCCATACAATAACATGTACATGATGAAAATAATGCATGCTAAAGTGTCTGCTAGAAAAAGAATCAAAAGAACTGAGCTCTAAGTTAAATGAATACGTTTTTCTGTGAGACAGTCTGGCGGGAAGCTGCTTTACCATTTCTTTTAAGGCACTATTTTATTAACGGATATTGGTGGCTGTAGTGAATGCTGGATTTTTAAAAAAATATAATTATTTTTAATTCTTCTTACAGTTTGCCTACTTCTCCTACAAATTGTCATGATAGCTATGCTAGTTTGTTCTTAGCCCTTCTTACTTAATTTTTTACCTTCCATGAAATTCCCACTAAGAAGAAAATTAAATCTCTTTGGATCACAAAACTGAAGAACTTTAATAAATGGTTTCTTTCATTGCACTTTCCTGTCAGTCTTGTTTTTCCTTTTGTGTAGAACATCTATATGTCTTCCATAAATAGCTCACTTGGATTATTACTTGCTAAAAAGGATTTTATTCTGACCTTGAAGATTTCATTTCATTTCTGAACTRCTAGGAGATATCTCTGCTCATCTGGCATCCTTTTGGAATGAAACCTGAAAGCAAGCACACATATGCGGAGAAATCTTATTTTTATAGAAAATGAAGGTGTGTTTGCRTCAGCCACGATTAGGTTTAAACAAAAAAGTTTAACTAATTTATGACCTTCATTTGGAAATGTTAAAAAAAAAAATACTTTACAAATGTGCAAGGCTCCTTTGCTGTGATCATTTTTATTCTTTGTAGCACTGGCATCTCCCATGGATCGCAGCTTGAGCTACTATGGAGTCCCGGGAGTGAACTTCATAGAGCAGTGACACAGCAGTAAGAAAACATGAGTTCTTCCTTTTGAAGAGTGCGTTCATAAACTTATAGTAGGCAAACAGATACTTAATACTTGAAACTTTGGAATATATTGACGTTTTAGATAGTTTACAAAATCTTAAGGTGTACCTTTCAACTGCTGCTGATCCTCCTGTTTCAGATATACCTAATAAAGTACATACTCTATCAGCTAACTTTTTTTATAATAATATTGTATTTGTAGTCTTTTATTTTCAGTTAGGATAAAAATACTGGTGCTCTTTTCAGTGTTCAGTCATCTACTGCTAAGTCTACTGTATTTTTTCTTACTTGTGTTACATAGAAACATAGGAAAGGGCATTTAAGGATGCCAGGATTAGAGACAGAGAGAGAATGAATGAATGAATGAATGAATGAATGAATGAATGTTATACTGAATAGTGTATAGTGATCCAAGAGGCCAGTCTCAGGGAAAAAGTCAAACCCCAAAGAAACTGTAATTATGCTAGATTAGTGTCTTTCAACTTTTTAGCCTATGCCTCCCCTGAATCACTTAAAGGAGCCTTGGCACCCTGTAATAGTTCATGGAATGTGAGTGCTGTTCATTCCCAGTGAACGGCACCACCCACTGACACTGCTACGTAACATGTTAACCAAATGCCACTTACAATTTATCAGAGACAAAGGAGTAGTTTCTTTGCAAGAGTTATATCAGTGTGTTATTCTGAGGTAGTTGGTGTTACTGTAGATAATTTCTGGGAGTGAGAAACCAGTAATTCTTTCCCTGGCCACAGCCATCACCTATATCCAGGAGGCTTGACTTCTCTGATGTGGATCAAATGAAGGGCTTGAGCATACTGGGCTAACTAGTGTTTTGAATTCAGTGTAAGCCCTTAAGGACCCATATTATTTAACTGAGGTTTGTTTGGAGTTTGTTGTTGTTGGTTTTTTTTTTTCTTTTTCCGACTGAGAATCAGGTTTGGAGCAAAGCCTGTTGTACCCCAACTTATCACATGAGACAGAGACCTAAGCCTGAAGACAGTTATATCTTAAAAAAAAAAAAAACAACTAAATAAAACCAACCAACCAAACAAACAAAAAAAATCCCCCCAAAATCTGCAACCATAGCAAGTGATGGTRAAACCTAAAATGTTTAAATATTACTATATATTTGGCACTGTATTCACTTATGTAGATTAGTTAACAATTGCTGAGTATAATTTCTCATTGAATGTTCAACTGTGAATAGAAACAGAAGTGCATACATTGTAGATATGTCAATGAACAAAATTAGAAGTTTGGAAATCTGAAATGGGTTTGAGCAAGGTTTGGATGTCCTTAAATGATTTATTTCTTGTGGTTTACTGAAAAGGTTTAAAATATTTTGTGACTATTCTACTTCAGTGAAAAGCTGAGGAAATACTAAATCATGTGATGAAGTTAAATACTAAAAGTTGTGTAAACAGAAACTGCTGATTTTCATAAATGTTTAGTAAATATGTTGCTTATGTTTGTGGAAGTCAAAGTACTACCTACCTGCAATCAGTTAGGCAGCTTTCAGAGAAGTGGTCATATATCTTCTCTGTGTTGTTACAGTTTTCCTTAAAACTTCCTGTGAATTCAGTAGTTCTTTCCCAAAGCTGTGATGCAAAAACTGAAGGCTTTTTAAAAGCAAAAATACCTCCTTTCCTTACACTTCTGTTGCAATACTGTAGAAAAAAAAAAGTCTTAACCTCCATAATGATGAAAGGTTTAACAAAGGATGTACATCAGTTGTCATGTCTGCCACATGAGTACAGGAAATTAAACTTTTTTTCAAGTGCACCATTTCTCTTGCAGTATTTGAATGTGTTTCCTTGCTGAGAGTCTCTATATAACTTGCGGTTTTTTCCCCTAAAGTAGTAACAGAAATATTGGAGATTGTTTTATAATTATGCAATACACCTGTTACAGCAATAGTGAGAATCATATGACTTCTCAAAAAAAAAAGAAAGTACATTGATGCATCAAATAGTAACTTATTAGTGTTTATGGGTGTTGAATAAATGTCAGTACGGAATTGTCAATTACAAAAGAATTTGAAAATACTTTCATATTTATTTTGTATATCAATATCTACTGGGTCTCTGTAATGTTAGAAATTCTGCATCTTTCTTAAATGACATTTTGTGTAGAATCCTGGCCAAGTATATTAAATAGAAGTCATGTAAGTGAAATGGGTAATGCTGAAAAAACTGTCATGAGGGTACTTGTTTTTATTAGGAAATGTCTTCAAAGTTAACTTTACCGTGTTAATCACATAAATCTCTTAAATAATTATCAGTCTTATTCACTGGGGCTAAGCATTTAGCAGGCTTTAACAGCAATTAAGTACTTTGCAAAGTTAGCAGAGCTTTTAAATAATATTTATTGAGAGTATCTCATAGAATATTAATATGACATCTGAAAACAGTTTATAAAGTATCTTTGAAAGAATAGCATGCAGGTACACGTCTAGCTCGTCTATCTGAATTACAGTGATACAGTGTGGGTTACTCTCAACACTTGCTATTTTGACAAGATGAACTGCACAAATTTAAGAAGCGTGTTATTTGCTAGCATTTGTGCTATATATAAGCTTACATGTATGCAAATGTTCATCTTTGTTAGTACTATTAAGTAAAAGTTAATGTCAGTGTATGCAGTAATCCGGATATAAACATAGAAGCCCGATTGTAAAACCTGTTTCTTGAACTGAAAATGCATAAAGAGAGCTAATGTGATAACGTGTGTTGGCATATTGTGGTTCAATGTCTGGATTAATAGATACACTGATAGTAATATAGTACTAGTAATTTGCCCTTGAGAATGCAGGATGAGGACTGTCACTCAAGGAAACAAAACTTTCTTCAAGAGTGTTGGGAGTTTTCAGTTTCCCTAAATCATTGCTGCCACTTATAATGTAACCTGAATTATGAATGCATGTGACCATACAACTGTGAGATTTGCCTTTTCTAAGAGTACCGCTCTAGAACAGACTTATTTCAATATCTAGGGCTGGATTATTGGTGTTAAAAATGATCAACCGTAAATTTAATTGATTATTTTGTTTAGATATTATCCATTTGGAATCAAATAGGCACAATTAAGGGAGCAGGTAATATTCAAGAAGTATCATGAAAGTACTCTCAAGATTTAATAGCATTAGTATCTCATGATGTACCTTTGTGCAGGGATGGCTTTCCGTGCCTTTCTTTTGTGAGTATGCATGTGCATATGTTCCTGTGTGTGAATAATTCTGTCTGAGGTGTGACTTACTTTGAATTTTGAGAAAGTTGAGGAAGAGTAAATGGCTGATAAATTTATGCTTTGAGTTGCTTCCTGCTAAATCAGACACATTATGTTGCTTCTGTCTTGACATCTGGTTAAATTCAAGGTATGCAAATAATCCTTTTTTTTTTTTTTTATATGCAAGTTTTTGAGTTATTTTATGTAGGAAATATCCAAGCCTCAAAACCAAATTTTGTGGTAAATGGGTAAGTGCTGATAACGTCAAAGATTAGCGCAATCCTCTATTGTACAGAGGTTAACTATTTTCCTGAGAGTTAGTATCAATTCGTTAGAGAGTTTTTTTGACTCATCATAAAATCGGAATGAAAACAAAGATGCTTCAATTTGAAGAAGCCATCCTCTACTCTGATTCATTTTATTGTTCCCTTGAGATAGATAAGTTGCTAGAGAGCTAAATGCCAAATGTCTCGCACTACAGTCCTGTGTAACTGGTGCCTCTCCCACTCTATGATACACAGCACTTAATTGCTTACTTAGTCTCAGTGTATGTTGGTCCATTTTATCACCTAATTAGATTGTGTTTGAAACACCATTTGGAAGTAACAATCCAATCTGCTTTGCCATTTGGTTCTTCATTAATTTACTTCCAAGGGTTTGTTTTTACTGGGGGGGAAGAAAAAAAAAGTAAGTTTTTTTGCCACAAGGTATCTGACAYGTTAGCAATCTAGTATTAAAAAACCACACTGAAGAAAGCACACAGGTTGTTGGTAGATCAGCTCTAAACTCCACTTCGATTTCAACTTCACTGCATTTTTAGCTTGAGAGGACTGACACATACATATTACAAGCTGCAGGGGAAGATTGGCAGGTAGTGAAGACAAACCCCAAATGCATTTTCATTGTATGTTATAATTCAGGACTATTACATGCTTTTACCCATCCAAACCTCCTTGTCCATTTCAGCTCTGTGTGCGAGTGTGCTGCTGGTCTCGCAAGGAATCGCTTTGTTCTTTTAACTGTGTGCAAAGACATGTCATTCCAAGCTTTCAGAACAGCAGATATTTTCAATATGCGATCGTCCCTGAAATAATGTTTGATAACTGAAGATGCTCCTTGATGAAAGGAACTGCCTCATTCAACCATTTGTTTTCCAAAGCTGATTGCCTGTGGCATGATTGATTTACCTGTGTCTGAACAAGAGAATATACAATTTACTCAGTGCTTTAAATCAGAGAAACATCCTTGAATGAAGAGTAAAAGGTTGTCCTCACTCACAAAGCAGCATTTTGGACTATACAATAATGTAAATTTAGCACCTGTAAACTTCTTGTCCTGTAGCTAGAAAACATGTAATGAGACTTCATTTTGTCTAGAGTGTACCTAGATGAGGAATTGCTGTAGGCAGAGGACAAAGAACCCTCAATGCCCTTGTAGAGATGTAGGCAGTGGATAAGGAGAAAGAAGTTCTTAGAATTCTTTTACTGTACAATAATTTTTTTTTAATTGTATGGTAGCATGATACACAATTAGACCAGAAAAACAGAACCTTGGTAATGAACTTTCTATTCATTGAAGTGATTTTGTTAACCACCATTAGTTATGCTGTGTAAGAAATAATGGTTCTTTGAATAACTGTATTTCTCACCCCCCACCCCACCCACCCCCAACACACATTTGTCACCAACCGTTTGGGTCTGAAAACTAGACTGATGAATAATAGTAAAAGGAAAATGTGAAAGAAGGCTATAGCTGATGCATTTCAGGCGTTGCAAACTAGAAGTTAAGAACTTCTAGTCTGAACAGGTATGGCTTTCTCTTGTTTATCTATACCAGCATCTTCTTTCTAGAGAAGACAAAAAAGTGGGAAAGGTAGAAGTAATTCTTCTCAGCTTATGATAGAATGTGTCTTAGTTATGCCTTTGCTTCTTATAGCATTTAATGTGTTTTACTTTCACAAATTAGTCCAGCTTTTTATGAACCCACAACATCCATAACATTCTGCATCAATGAATTCCCCAGTTTAACTACAGGGTGTCTGAACAAGCAACTTGTTTTGTTTTTTACGTATTACTTGGCAGTTTCCCTTGACGCCCCCCATAAGTTCTTCTACTCTTACTCCAGTATGAAGAAAACTTATTAAACAGGCAATTTTTGCCTTCTCTATGCCACTCAGTTTAAAGGTTTTATGTCACACACCCCAAAGTCAACTCTTCTGACAGAAGAAGAGTTGTTTGTTAGCTGTCCCTGGTACAGAAAGCATCCCGTATCTTTGATTATGCTGTCTCTGGGTTTTTTGAAGTATCTTACATATTTTTTGATGAGTGGAACCAAGCTTACACACACTATTGAAATATCTGTTAGTGCTTTAGATGGTGTTTCATGCTTAACTGCCAGAAAATTATAGCTACAGACTGTGGTCGAGGAGTAAAGGTATCTTTAATATTTAGATTGATATTACCTGACAGCTAGATGAATCTGAGGTGAATGTTTGGTTGTCATTTGACATGTTTTTCAAATATCTGACTGGAAGTGAGAAATAGCTGGATTTGTTCTTGCTCTGAAGTATTTACATCTCAGATTTGAAATCAGAATGTCAATAGGACAATTAAGGATCATAATATCTCTTACATACATTAAATCAATGTCTTTAGTGTCACATATGCTAGTGAGTATTATAAAGAGCTCCATGATATAAGGACTTAATGTTGACTTTAGAGGATTTAATGAGAGARTGAATTACATATGTACTACTTTTATACAGTCATAGAAGGACCTGTATAGGCGTAACAGCAGAGAAATGATGACACTCTTTAAAAGAGTTTCTATAACTGTTGGAGATGTTTGTTTCAATGTAGCCTACTTCTGTAGTCAGAATACGTCTTTCTTACTKTCTGGGCAGGAACAGGGCCTAGTCATCTCTGGTTTATGTTCTTTCTATGTGTCTGCTGGATTTGCTGTAACTGACCCTCCAGCTTTAAAACAGAGGAACAGAAACCTAGCAGCAAAACCACCTAGAACAAAAAGCATTTGAAAGTCAGCAAAGTGCAGCAGCTATTTTCCATGGACTACTGTGCAACAATCCTGTTGCAAACAGATTAAAACAGCAGGGCAGCAATTGTATTGATAGTACCAATATCTGTCACTATTATTTTTCCCCAGGCATGGAGAGGAAGTCTTTGTGAAGTTTCATCTCTATTATATACCCATCTCCAAGATGAAAACATTTCTGATATCTTAGACAAGGTGAATATTAAGAAAATAAAAAAAATCCAAATATCTGATTGCCAATACTCTTTATTTTTCTTAATATATGTAGAAGCTTTCTATTGATATTGTGGCTGCTAATCTGAAATTTTCCTGCATGGAATTGACACATCTCAAACTTYGCAAGATTTACAGATAGTGGTCCTAGTTTCACCACTAAATACAGTTGAAGTTGATCAATGGCGGGTAATGAGAAACAGTAATTGTTCCAAGGAAATGATCTCAAATTTATGAAGACCTTTTTTTTAATCCATGGTTGGATATCCATAACTTATTTACCTTGAACAGACCAGTATTAACCTCTCCCTCCATGGATGGATGGTCAAATGGATTTTCTATTTTTTCCAGCTCTTCATTCTTTTGGGACCAGAAAGGTGACAACCGGTGACAACCCATTACTTTAAACAACTTCTGTATTTCAGAGAAAAAGGTGGAAATGCAGATCTGTGGGCTATCTGTACATGGTAATGCATGGGAAGTGTACACATATCCATCTTTGGTCAGAGGTCAGCAAGACTAAGCAAGAAACAGATTAAGACTACTTAAAACAGGATAGATTGAACACTTCAAAATAGTGAGACTTGAGTTTTGCAATCTGTAATCTAGCTCTACCGTTCTTAGAGTTACTTAACTGACAGTGACTAAGGCTGTGAGGGAGTTTTTATACTTTTTGCAAGTCAACATCTGATAAAGGAAAGTTTGTTTTTAGTTTGCTTGATGTGTTTTGAACCTCTTTCTTCTCAATGATGCTTTCATGCAAATGTATCTTTCATTATTTATGCTGGAGGGGAGAATCCCAGATACCTATGATCAAATTTTCACATACACTATAAATAGACTTACTATATTGAGATCTGAATTCACAGGGAGTGATCAATTGAAAGCATATCATGTTGGTCGTCTATAGTCTTTCACAATAATCAGAGAGGGGGAGAAATCTTTCTGCTTTTTTTATTTTTAATCACACTTCCTTCCCACAAACTGTTCAAACACACAAGCACAATTTTCTTTCTTCAGTTTGAAGGTTGTTGATTTTGCCAGAAGGCATGTTAGCATTCGTCCAGCTTGAAGTGTTTTTACATCACCATAAAGATAAGTACAAGTTGTGTTTGTCTTCTGAAGAACTATGCTTTTGGGATATTCCGTCACAGTCCTGATACAGAGCTGAAAAATTGAATGAACATTAAATCCAAATAAATTMTTTTCTCATAATCAACATATTTAGAATCAAATCACAGTATCCACTAATGAGATGGGATGGAAACTGACAGTACACAAATCTTTGTTCTTCTGTGATTTTGTGTGTGTGTGTGGTTATGCTCAACACTGACTAATAAAAAAAGCTGAAAAATATAGTTGCTTTTTATCCTGGAGTTTATGAAACATCCAAGAATGTTGCTTTGTGTCAACACTAGACTCTTTCCCAAATAAATCTACATATGGAGAATGGGGAAAAAAAAAAAACTTTTTGCAAACATAACAGCTGAAACACATGCTTGTCTGAAAGAGCAAGAAATTTGGCAATATGCAACGAAAGATGGATTTTCGGCATCTTGTTTGTACACTGCAAGTTGCTTTTGTCTGAATATTTCAGCTCCTGGGAATACTTGGGCGCTGCTTCCTATAAAAAGCATATCTATCTTCTCCCTCCTTTCCCAGAACAAATAATTCTCTTATTTAGCTCTCCAAAGGATGGGAACAGCTAACCACTACTCTAGTCTCCAGTGCAACTTACCTGCTCCTGACTTGTTGCTAACAATAAGGGTGAAACAAGAGCTGGTGTTGGTTAAGCAACCTGAACTGAGGAAAAGAAAAGTGATGTTTGGGATGAAAGATGAACAGGGAATTGCTGTATGTGAGACTGCAGAGCTACTTTAAACTCTGCTTTATCTCCAGCAAGGGACCTCTCCAAATAGCTATGTATCTCTACCAAACTCACTATTTTGCAAACAGGTTAAAAGATATTATTAAATTTTGTGTTTGTTTAGCAAAYGAGAGGCTAATCTAGGATTTTATGCTAGTTAATATATTTATATACAAATATATTAGAAACATACTTCCTATTGTTTCAGATTTTTTTGAAGACAATAGGAAAATTGTCTCAGGGTGTTGAAAGCCTGAAAGTTGTCTCAGGGCAAATACCCAGAGGGCTGAAAGCCTGAAGGTTGACTCTTTCACATTTTGAAGTGTGTGTTGTAATGTGACTTTCCCATCAACTTGGCTGCTGGTAGGCGTGAGGTGTTCCTGTTTGTAGGTAGAGAGGGGAAGAGTTTGTAGAGAGGGGAAGAGTTTTGACTGAGAATTGTGAATTAAAAAAAAAAACAACTGTGCTTAGTAATTTTACAACTGATTTAAACRTGAATATATTTATTATACTGCAGACTAGTATAAGCTCTAAAATATGACAGTGCTCATAATACACTGGTCTAAAGCAATACACTTAATACATATTTTTAAACTATTGATACTTTCTGTGACTGTACAAACAGACGTTCTTCCTAAGTGAACATTTACATTCTTCGATGTCCAAACACATAATATTGAATAACTGTAATTGCAAGAAGTAGTTGACAGATTGGCTCTGTTATTTGTGGATTGACATAAAGTCATCAAAGTTCCTGCAAACAGCCTATTTATTTATAGAAATGTCAAGATCTTACTAAAAGCTTTAGTCAAGCAAAATTAGTATTGCAAATTATATTAATTAGAGTATATCAAGCTATATTAACCAGCATAATTTATTTTTGTATTAGAAAGCTTTAAATGGTTGCACCAACACTAATTAAAAGAAATGAGCAGAAATCCTTTTTTATTACCGATCTGCCTTTCTTGTTCTACAGGTACCAAACCATGCAAACAGCTAAAAAACCAGAATTTAGAAAAACTACTAAAATTAAGTTTAAATAGAGCTGAATACTGCTATATTTTATGGCTCATTAAATARACTCTTACAGCAAACTTCATTGTTTCCTGCAGGTTTTTGAATATCATGTCAGATACTGAGCTCAAAATGGAATGGGAATTTTCTGAGCTTTGCTTTAAAATATGCAAAAAAGGGCATTTAATTGAATTTACTTCTAGGTATAGTAGCTCAAAGCTCTCACATCYGATTTAAAAACAATATAGCAAGATCTTGAATATTGGAAAGACTGTAAAATCACAAGTTATTCCTTGTGATAGCTGAAAATGTTTTTTAGCATTTTTGGTATGTAATGAGATAAGAAGTAAAAGTACTGTTCACAGTTCTTACTGATTTCTGGAGTTTAAAATGCAACCGCCTGTCTCTCAAAGTCTGAGTTGCAAATCTCTGGGGTGGGTACCTTGACCCTCTTTCCCATTATAAGGTAAGGAAATAGCTCTGCATCCTTGCTGTGTTCTGTTGTTAGGTGTTCCCTAGCATCTGTATTTGATGCTGGGGGATCTGGCTGAGATATTGTAGACCTTCAGTTGTTAAACTGTGAGGTTTTGTCATGTTACGTAAGGCTCCACTTGGATATATATATAGGTGGAATTTTTATTTTTCCGCTAATTAATGATCACTGGTTTTGTTTATGCTTTCTAATTGTGTTCATTAGCACAGCACCTTTGTGTCGTTCTCCTGGGGGTGGAAAACTTCATGTTTTAAAAAGTTAAAACATTTAGCAGGTGGTTACCTATTATCCACTCAGACTCTCAGTTGTTTTAAAATAGTTCAGATACATCTCACAAGAGCCCACAACTCTTTCTCTTAATATCATACAGTTTTGAAGGCCTTTGCTAAGACTTTAAGCATTGCATGTTTCCCCTTCTCCACCCCACCCCCACCCCCCCAAACAATTGAAACTTGAAAATATTTGATACATACATCATCATTAATGGTCAAGTTTAAATATTTGCCATTGTCTTTATACTGCAGAAAGCATTCCTTGCCTTGCCCACTTTTCTCAGGCTAAACTCTGACAAGTTTACTGGGAGTTATAGAACATCAGTATAGTATTCTGTAGTTTTCTAGCCTTTTCTAGGGAGGAGGTATTTTTGTCCCCAGTGTTTACTTCAAGAAGCTTTCAGCTGAGAACTTCTGTCCTCGCTGTGACATAGAAATACACTTACAGTTTCAATGAACAGTGGAGCGGGACTGAGGAGAGGGGAAGGCAGGCGTGGGGATGGGGAGGGTGTTGTGTGTGTCTTTAGAATTATTATTTTACTTAAATTTCTGATAAATACTACATAGTGCTATTTTTGCTGCCTGAGGATATCCAAAACATGAGCGTGGGGATAACAGGTCTTACACAGGATCTACAGAAGATCTGTACCCTTCTTGGTTGGTATTCGGTGTCCAGCCAAGACAACTTAGGGCATCTATAATGGTGTTACAGACCGATGTTTAGGCAACCATTTCCCACTTTGTGTACTGGCAAATTTTCTAACAATGATGAAGTTGGACTTAGAGGCTCTATGGTGTAGTTAACATTGCTGCCAACTTCAGGTGCATTGTATTCTCACACGGAAATTTTCAAGTGTAAACTCTAACATTTGTTTTCTGAACAGAAGCACAAAAGGATTCTTCTTATTTTTTTTAAAAAATTAAATTCTGGTCCTGAGTTTTCAAGTATGTATTTCTTAATTAGTGAACTTCACCTCTTAGCTTGTAAATTATCAGATCTCTCATTATAACCTAAAGGAATATATGTTCTTATTTTTTCCAGATGGGTTGTGGGGGACTTTGGGGAGGTGGGAGTGTTTAGAGTTGATTAGAAAGTGGCTACTGTTAAAAAAAGCTGTTTCATTGCCTGAGATTTAGTTTGATCTGGGGAGGAAGTCTTTGGAAGCCTGTGGGCATTTGCAAATGTTTCCACATGTCAAGGCAGTTTAAGTGGTGGAACAGTTTTCAGCTGTGAAATGAGTGACTAAGTGCAGAGACCTGGTTTGTTTTTAAGTGTTCGTCTTAGATAATGATGCATTGGCAATTTAAAAATCATTCTTCATTAGTTTCAACTGAATGCCAGCCAGACTGCAGAGCTTAAGAAAAAAAAAAAAGAATCCAGTATCAACAAACTAACCACAGGAGGCTCTTGCTTCATAGCGATGCTCAAAAATGTGTTAAAATGTTAGGAGAGTGTGGGAAGCCAAAGAAGAAAATCTACTCTTGTCTGATCTGACACATAAATAAGTGGATTGATCTGACGTAAACAAGTGGATTAATCTGAGTTACAATGGTTTGCAGTCATCAATATGCTTTTGTAATGAACTGGTACTTGTAGGAGGGGGAGAAAACCCCCTCTACCTGCCCTTCACTGATTCTTATAATAAAAGAAAACATTAAAGGAACAGCAGGACAAGATGTATTTTTCAAGCAAACCAGAAGAGGCTTTCTTTTCTGTTTGATTTTGCACTTGGGGAATTTTACTTCATCTCTCCCTTCAAAGGTAGCGGAGAACTCATTTACTGTAGCCTGAGGTTATGATAGCAAAACAAAGGCTTGCAACTTAACATACTTCAGAAAAAAACAAAATAATTCAATTAGACTAACTCACTTGGTTGTTCTTGGACACTTGTGAAGTTGGGAAGGACACGTAACTTCTGTTTTTAAAGGAGGTAGTCCGTAAACTGGAAAGAAAAGAAGAGTCTGGGAAAAGGAAAGGAGGAAGATTGAAAGGGAGCACTTGGACTAAAAAAGTTCACCCAGTTTACACTTCTTCCCTAGGTGAACAGGGTCTTAAAGTGGAAGACCAAGAGGACTTGTCAGTTCTAAGGGTAATGAATACAGTCTAGAAGATAAAATGTTCATTAAAGTTGAGGTAGCTGAATATTTTATACAGGTGGCCATATGATCATGAGAACTTTGTCCTAATGATAACACAGCTGTTTCTTCTCTAAAGCAAGTTACCTAACCTTAAGTGATTAATTGTCTKCAAGACTTGATGCATTATCCTTTTAAGTGACTTTTTCTGCTGTTCTGAGATTTCATTTGCTGAATTTTGAAAGTGGACAGATGTCAGACAAGCCTTTATTATTTCTAGGATATTTTGGTTTGTTGTAGTGGAGATACTTAAGGCCTTAATATGGTTGAACGTGTTGATGTAAGTCCTGTCATATTCCTGAACTTAGTGGCTCAAGCTTTTTGACCCACACAATGTCATACGTAAGCTTGTGAATTATTTTGGGAGATATTTTTATTATACAGAAACCTGGTAGATTTTTATGAAAAACAAGAACTGCTAGTGGATTTTGCAGTAAACTGGGTTTCTACTGATCTGGATTAAATCCCATTGATGTACCTTTAAATTGTAAAGCAATTTGCCTGTTATTAGAGAATGTGTCAAACCAATTGCCACAGGTAATCATACGTAGTCTAAGTTGAGCTACATAAAGAATGTGATTTTAGTATCACAAGTCAAGATACTTTGTGGCTACATAACCTATGAAGGCCTAATGGGGAGTCTTTTTGTAGGTTGGATGAATTTATGCTGTACTAGTCAGTCGATGAAGTTTGTACAACAGCTCGTCCTTTCAGAATTAGTTTGCATCAGAGAAAGCTTGTCTTCTGCCGTCTCCCATATTTCTGTGACCTGCACTACAATTCCAAGGCCTCTCTGCCTCTCTACGTTCAACCATTTCTGCCATCTGCTTCTAGTCAGCATCCCCCTGTAAAATGTTTTAAAATACAACTTTCATTTGTTGGCAGCCCCATCTAATCAACCTGACTTAGGTTTCCTGATCTGCCATTATAATCTTTTTTTCTTTCTTACAGGGGAAAAAAAAGTCAATAAATGGAAACCTGAACCCTGAATAGGGAATGTACATCACAAGTCTATGCAAATATACTGCATGTTACTTATATTCTTCCTCACGGGTTTTGCAATCACAGAGAAAGTGTATTGGCAGCCCTCTGCACTGTGTACTCCCCACTCCTCTTGGTCATTGCTTCCCTGAAAAGGGAAGAAAGCTTATATACACCCGGGCTTAAGTGTGAACACTCAAACTAGGATTTATGTGCTCCTTAGGATGCTTGGACAAGTGGACAATTCCTTCTACCTTCTTTGTCCAGCCCTCCTGATCTCACTGGAGATCTCCACTGCTACCCTACTTGCAAGTGTCACCTTTATAGGTCTAAGCTTACATATCCTTTGAAGGGTAATGTTTTAAGCTCTGCTCCCCTCAGATGCTATGCTCTGCTACTTTGACTTCAGAGGAGGAGGAATGTCAGCTGATCTTTGGCTCATCTTCTTGTCTTCCCTATTTTTCAAGCTGACAATTTGAGTAGGTTTGAGACGAGTCATCCCCTAACTTTTACCTAAAAGTAAATGTTAATGGAAAAAATATTTTCCCCTTCTTTCCATAATATTTCATTTGGTCTTTCATACTCGGTCACCCTGGTGATATAACTCATCCTTTTCAAAGCAAAAACAGATATAAATGCTCCTGGTTTTCCCTTTTTTGTATCCAGCAGTTCGCATGGTGCTGAAAATCAGTTTTTAATCTCCCCAGTTAAAAATAGATTTGAGTTCAATAAACAAGAAGATGATTTTTTTTTTTTCCCCCTGGGACAGGTGAGTACATCTCTCCCTAATTTTCTACATATTCAATTCCTTTCYGAATCCTCATAAGTAATCCTGCTTTTACAAACATATTTAGCTTCCTTTTTGGAGATGAGAGTTGCAGATGGTGAGATTTTTATAAAAATATTTAATCTGGAAATAAACCAAAGAGGATTTAAAACTATGATGGGAAAAAACAGATGAAGAAAGGAATCGTGAAGTGATCCAGGAAATTCAAAAGACAGCTTAAACCCATTATATTTAGTATGTTAGTGCCTGTTTGCGTTGTATTTTTCTTCTGTACAGAGTTGCAAGCATAAATTTCAGAACTTCTCGTAATGACATCATATTCTGTGCTAGTAGGGACCATATGCATTTGTAAGAAGTTGTTTCTAACATGATAATCCGCTAATGGTGAAAAAAACATTCCTTAAGTCAAAGAATTTTGAAGGGTTTTAATCCTTTCTACTTTTGAACATCTTTCTTCAAGTCCAAAACTTGTATTTTCGTTTTTATTGGTGGGTTAGTGTTTTTAATATGTTAAATTTCAATAAAGGAAAAATATCGTAAAAACTTGAATTGAAACATTTCAAACAGGTAGATGAAAGAAGAACATAGTGGAAAATGCCTCGGTGAGATTTCCTTCACCTGAAGGGCTGTAACAAACAGCACTTATCCCTTTGTTGGCAAGTGTAAGAACTGGAGGCATGGCTGGACAGCTGCAAGTGCTAAAATAGAGAGTAGGCATAGTGCTGGTTTTATGACAATAAAAAAAGGAATTGAGTTTTGTCCCACCTGTGGAAGAAATATTGGCATTTTGGAGAGAGAGAAATATATGCTTGTCTGTAAAATGTTAACAATCACTGAATCAGCATAGCTTAGTGTATATTATTTCAGGAAATAAACTTTTAGGCGACCTCCTTTAAAAAGGCTGCGAGACGTGAATGTGTTATGTAAATAAATGGATAGCCTTAAGGAGATCATTCATTACTTCTGCAAAACCAACTTTGTAGGTATGTGGCAGCTGGGAAAATGCATCTTCTTACTTTAAGAAGTGATTCCTTTTCACATGTTATTTAAATACCCAACCAGAGRGAGGGATATGGACCACAGTTAGAAGATTACAATGTTACGTATATCCCTTATTACTTGATTCTCCAAGGAAGTGTTCTGCTTAAGGAGGAAAATGAGAGAAAAATGGGCTTATGTTTGGTTTTGATTTTGTGTTAATTTACAGGCTTCTTTTATAAGCCACTAAGGAGAAGAAAAGAGTTATAAAGGGATCTTTTCACAGCCAGGATTGCCACTATAAGTTACACTTTTCTTCTGTCCTCACAGCATTCCAGTCATTCTAAAATGACCTTTGTCTTGGAATCTAGATTCCTTCTGTGAGAGTCTGCAGCTATCCTAAGTCTAAATTTAGCTATAGCACTGCAACCTAAAATATAATGTGAACAACTAGAAAACACTCAAGATGGATTTTTTAGTTTTCGCTAAACAGTCGTGCCATCTAGAAAATTCTTATTCACACATCTTCCCATGCTGCAATTCCCTTAGAAGGCAGCAAGTCCTGAACAAACGTGGATAGCCAGCTCTGCGCTCCAGCACATTAGCTGCTCCCTCCAATTCGGTGTCGTTTGCAAACTTGCTGAAGGTGCACTCCATCCCTTCATTCAGGTTGTTGATGAAGATGTCAAATGGTATTAGCCCCAGTATTAACCACTGAGTAACACCACATGTAACTGGCTGTCAGTTATAGTTCGAATCACTGGCCAAGCTTTTGAGCCCAGTAGTACAAGCAATTTTTTGTCCACCTTGTAATCTGCTCATCCAATCTATATCACCTCAATTTACCAGTATGGTATGGTAGACTCTCAAAAGCCTTCCTAAAGCCAAGATAAATGATATCCACTGCTCTCCATTATCCGCAGAGCCATCCATTTCATCGTAAAAGGCTTGATTGGGTTGGTCAAGTATTGTTTGCCTAGTGTTAGTTCCGTTATGGCTCTTGTGCTTTTTGTGTTTAGATGTGACTTCCATGTAGACTTGCTCCATAATCACCACTGAGACTGAGGTGAGGCTGACTATCCTGAATTCTTTCTTGCCTTTCTGAAGATGAGCATAGTATTTGCCTTTTCCTAGTCATGGGGCCTCCTTCAATCCTCACAGTCTTTGAAATGACAGAAGGTGTCTTCATGATGACATTTTTCAGCTCCTTGCACACCCTTGGATGCTGCCCATCTGATCTCGTGCCTGGATTTGTATGTGTGCTTATCCAAGTAGTCCCTAACTTGATCCTCCTCTATCATGAGTAAGTTTTCTTGCCTACATAAACTTTGCTACTAGGCACAGGTCTGTACAATGACTGAGAGAAGACCTTGCTGTTGATGACAGAGGCAAAGGCAGCACCAAACACCGCAGGTGTGGGTAGTAGTAAGAGTACTCCAACACAGTAAAACAGTTAAAATACTACTAAGGATTTTAAGAAAATGGAAACTGAGATAGGTAGATAGGGTTAGTAGAAGGTATGATCAAACAAGAATGCTTTCTTCAGGTTTTCAGCAAAAGTTCTGAAAAGCAAACACAAGCCATAGTGCCTTCTACCATCCTGCTGAACTGTAGTACCACTGAACCCACTGAGATAATGCATGCACTTTAATTAGGCATGGGAACAAATACCTTGTTAAATCAGAACACTGTTAGTTAAGATATACGTACTATAGCGTAATTCGGTAGCTGCTGCTTATTTCTCTGAAAATACAGCTGAACTTTTTATGCAAGTATTATCTTGTCTCTCATAAGATTTATCCTTTCTATAGATTATTAGATAAGTTGTTGAGTTGGACTACAGTCAGGTACATGCTTTATATGCCTCTGCAAATAGAAATATTATAAAATGGAGCTAAGCTTAGAAATAATTTTTCTTTGAGTTATCTGGACATGTATTTGAAATTGCAGTGGCTGTTGCTTTTACATTGTCAAGCTGATGAATGTAGATGAACGTTGCCACTGGGAAGGGAAAGGGTACCTTGCAGTATAGGATATGTAATTCAGTGTTTGAGATCTGTGCATTCATTAACGGTAATGAGTATCCCAAACATGCAGCCCTGTCAATTGCAATGATAATGAATCAGGAGAGCTGAGTTTTCCATAGATCTGAATGTATTATTGTGAAAACAGCTTTAATGACTTCCTGACAAAATTTACAACGAAAACATAGTTCAGCTAATTAGTTTTGTTTATATTCCTTTGACAAGAGGGCTATGGTATGCATTTGTAATTCCCCTTGGAGTGCAGTGTTAGGTTTTAGTATGTACACTTTCTTTTCCAGCATTTAGTTTATAAAATAAGAATGAGCTTTCTGCTTTAGTCCCTTCTTTCTCTGCTGCCTGTATCAATTGTGTTAAAAAGACACACAGCAAATACAGTTTCTTAGAAAACTGTATTTTTTTTTCCCAGAAAACTTGCATTTAATATCTGGATATTTTTCTACTTCCTTTATTCTCTACATGTTTCCCTTCCTTCTTTAGGTTAATCACCTTTACATTTAAATAAAACAGATTTTCCTGTAAGATCATGTGTCCTGCCTTTTGTACAGAGGAATAGCTAAAAAAGGAAGAAGAGGAGGAGATGCTTTTCCTTTATTGTATATTGATTTAGAAATGAAAGACTAATGGAAACAATAATATAACTTTATCCAAAGCAGTAGTGAAACTTCAGTGCTATGAGTGAGCAGACTAGCAATCATTCTTCTTTAAGAATTACCTCTATATTCTTTATAGAAGTTGCAACAGAAATAAAGTTCCTGTGCTGAGAGTGAAAAACAGCACCTAAACTTGGCTGAAAGTCTTCACACTTTTTGGGATACTTTTCTTTTGGATAGATTTTTGTCCTTGTTCTGATTCTGATAAACGTACAGTAAGAATAAAGAAAGTAGAAAAATGTCAGGATACTAAATGGAAGTTTTCTGGGGAAAAAAATCTTTGGTCAAAGTCCTCTGTCCTCTAAATGTAGAGTTTCTTAGGCTGTGAAGTCAAACAAAAAGTCTAAGCTCCTAGGAGATTTATGTCCTTGCTATATTATTCAGTTAATATCTTTAGTTATTTGGAAACATTTAGTGATTCTCTAATAATATTAGAGGTATGTTAATATTTCATTGTTTTTTCCTAAGGTTTCCTGCTAATCACTTCTAGAAATGATCATTAAAAATTCAGGGACTGGGTCAACTCCAGTTGTTTTGGAAGTATGCAGTCGTATCATTTAGTTCTTGTTGCTGTACATGAAAACACAGTTAGTGGCACAGTTGGAAAAAAACTGTGAACTCGTTTTCAATTCCTATTTTGATGTAATTTTTTTATTCATTATAATTTATTTATGATTGCATATTATCAGTATTACAGAAGCATTGAGAAGCTCTGAATAAGTGTTTAATTATATCAGACACTATAGACATGCAAAGCAAGCAAAAGAAAGGCTATTCTCCAGCTAACTTATAATCTTATGAGATAAAGATATGGTGGGAGAAAGGAAGCTGCTTTGTCATCACTTTACAGATCAGGCTCTAACACGGACTGAGTCTTTGCTCTTTTCTGTCCCTCTTTCTCTCCTTCATTGTCTCTCTTATTTAAAGTATCTTGAACACATGTACAACCAGCTTCATGTAACAGTAGAATTTCTTCCTGGGTGCCAAAATTGCATTGGTTACTATAAACCTAAGGCATGTTACAGAATACGTGCAGGTAATGAGCAAATTTTTCAGCCCAGTGGAGCTATCCGTCATTTTGCGAAGTCAAGTCGTTAGTGATTGAGGGCAGTTTTCAGCACCCTGATTGTGGRAGTGTTCCTGCCTGTGGAATGAGCAATGCATAGTGTATTAAAATCTCTATCGCTATTGCCATCTTTCACAATTCTCTGCTAAGCTTGTTGTTTGATAAATTGCATGGAATTATAAAATACTGTATATAAAACGCTTATGGACACTGGTTTTTCTTCTGGGCATATGTGGGACTATGTCCCAAGGAAATCTGTTTTATGTCCAGTTCCATTCTTAGTGAAATATGGTGCGTAAAACTTCGTAAGTCAGATTCTTGGTGCTGATTCTTTAGTAATAACATCTAAAAAATATCAAACGGTTCTCTATAAAAAGCAAGGTGTAGCACAACTGAAGGGGTTTGGGATTTATCCAAGACATTAAAACAGAGTATACAGGAGGAGTGATGTAAGGAATACAATCTATTGGCATAGAAGAGGAAAGTTATTTATGTCAGTATTTTAGAAAGATATCTTATTCAATATTGTYGTGGTTTAACCTCAGCTGGCAACTAAGCACCACACAGCTGCTCGCTCACACACACACACCCCCAGTGGGTTGGGGGAGAGAATCAGAAGAGTAAAAGTGAGAACACTTGTTGGTTAAGAACAGTTTAATAATCGAAATAAAATATAATAATAAAAAATTGTAATGAAAAGGAAAATAACAGAAAGAGAGAGCAATAAAACCCAAGTAAGACAAGTGATGCAAACAAAAAACAACTGCTCGCCACCAACCGATGCCCAGCCTGTCCCCGAGCAGCAGCCACACCCCAGCCAACTCCGCCCAGTTTATATGCTGAGCATGACATCATATGGTATGGAATATCCCTTTGGGTCAGCTGTACCAGCTGTGTCCCCTCCCAGTTTCTTGTGCACCTCCAGCCTTCTTCTTGGCAGGCCAGTATGAGAAGCTGAAAAGTCCTTGACTGTGCAGCAACAACTAAAACATCAGTGTGTTATCAACATTATTCTCATCCTAAATCGAAACCACAGCACTATAGCAGCTACTAGAAAGAAAATTAACTCTATCCCAGCTGAAACCAGGACAAATATCATTTAGAGGAAAGCTATATAGAGAAAATTTTCTTCTATTTCTTTGATATTTTATTCCTAACAATATGTTACTGAATATTATTTCTTTAGAAAAAAAAAAATTAACTTTGTGCAGAGAATAGATTTCTTGACGTATTTTAATACAGGACTGTATAATTACAACTACAGATTCTTTTTTTGTCTTCTTTGTTGTTGTTTTTCCTTAAAACCTACAAGGCAATTTGCTTTACTTTTCCTTTTAATACAAACAAACACTTCCTAATTATAGTAATCAGTTCACATGCAGTAATTGCATTAGCTGTGGTAATTATTATATGCATCACCTGGACCTCTGTTTGGGTTGATAGACAAAATCAATAATTTTCAAGTAGGCAGAAGTGTGAGGCTGATTATATGTTCAAGTGATCAGAGATCAGATTGCATTTGATTAAATGAATTGRTTAGAGATTTTAGTAATTGAAGTTCTTCGTTAAAATACAAAGAAATAAACAAATGCGTATGTTTTACCCTTGCTGGTAAATGGTCATGCACACTGAATGTCATGATTTGAAATGGAAAAACAGAGCGGCAGCATGACACCCAGGATCTAAACTTGAGGCTGAAAGTTTAAAAAAAAATTCTGTCAGTCTTTCTGTTACTCATCTATTCTTTCCTGAAAATATAAATTCACAAAAGCTCGTTAAATCTTTCTTTTGGTACTGTCTCCTCTATCAGATAAGCAGTCTTGTATGACTTTTTCCCCCAGAATATTAGAACAGGAATGTGTTTGCAGCACTGTTGATTACCCATCTAACCAGCAGAGAGTAATATACAGCTGAAGTAAAAAATTACTATCTTGCCGTCTCCTTTGTGTTTAGTGCTTCAGGATAAAACATTCCATGGACGATGACTAATCATACTAGTGGACAAGAAATTGAGCATTATTTTAAATACAATACATAGTGAGATAATTGTTAGCACTTATATGTAAAGAAAACTTAAATTTTACTCGGAACAAAAATCTTGAACAGGATTACATAGCTCAGTGCACCAGTTTTCAGGCTTGTTTTACCCAACCCCTAAGTTTTTCAACAGCAACAACAAAAAATCCACAGACCATATCATACAGTATTCCCACAGTGGATGTTTTCTATGATCTGTGTGATACACAAAACCAAGGTTGTGCTAAATTTGAAGTTCAGTTAATAATTTTGTTTTCCTGGATTTCTGATATCTGCAAACTACTGATAGTCCATGGACTGTAGGAAAACATTTTTCTGGTGTGGCACATCTGGCATTTGGATTCTTCAGGCTTTGTCTTTTAACACTGCACTGCCTAGATGAAGTTGGATCTTTGCCAATTGAAAACTGTATATCTGTATCATCCCATGTGTATGGGTGTAATTCCTTGTTTTGAGATTATTCAGCAACGCTGGTGGTTGTACAGCACTTGCAACTTGCTAAATAGATGTAGTTTCAGAATTTATTGAAATTAACCTTGATATTTAGAATATTTTAGGTAGCCCTAGCACATAATTTAGTATGTATTAGCATATTGTTATTTATTATATTTAGAATTTTAGTATATACTAAAAGAAGTCTTAGTGCAGTACAAAATTATAACTAAAGATTTAACGAGCTACAGTGCAGGACTACTTTGAAATATTGTGTTTTGTGCAGTACCTCAGCAGAAGGTATGAGATGGGAAGATGACTAAATCACTCTTCCACCTTCCTTACTGGAGGTAAAATGGATTGTTTTATATAGCAATATAATAAATTCTTAAAATAATATAGAGTAGGTATTTTTTTTATGAAATTATAGTTGCAAGTGTGAGCTGCCTAAGCAGCAGTGAATCCTGGCTTTGCTCCCCCTTGTCACTGGACACAATAAAAAGGGGCATCTTCTCAGGATAAACATGTTTAAAATTCCTGGCTTTACAGAATCCATATATTGGATCTAACTGATACATTAGAGTGTTCCAAAGCCCAAAGAGTTAAAGAACCCTGAAAACATTTTGTTATATCAGTTTGTCTCAAAATAAGTCCAGAAAACATTTACTAAAATTCTAAATGTAATTAATAAAGACTCTCTCTTTGYATCCAAATTATGAAAGGACATCCTGTGTCAGTGGTATTAATTATGCCACACATTAGATATGTCTATGAAATGTCAGCTGCATACGTGCTAGACAGTTCAGAGAAGTGTGAGCAAAAAACCCAACCAAATAAAAAGTTCTCTCGTCACCGTAGTAAAAGTAGGACCAGTTATTGCAGAGCATTGCTGAAGGTCTAGCTCTGCATCCCCAGAAGAAAGTTTCTGCGGTCAAAGGAGGCACCTTGTACTGGTCATGAAACACTCAATTATGTCCATGACCAAAGAGAATCAGATCAAGCTGTAGAGTGAAGAAGCATCCCAAAATACAGGGTTAGAATGAAAGACTGAGAAAATGCCAGGCAAAGTATTCTGTACATCAAGATAATGCTATTTCTGCAGAAGTAACTTTGCAGAAATTTACACTTACTCCCCTCAGCAAGGCTACGCTACATGAAAGTGCTGCTCTACACATTACAAATCATTCTACAACGGCACTAACTTAATAAATGGTGCTGCCTGTGGCGCATGTTGCTGCTTTTACTGTAGACTCAAAAAGGGTAGTAGAATGAGAAGTTGCAGGGAAGTAGAAAGAATGACCAGAGGTGTGGAGCTGCTTCTGTCTGAGGGGYGACTGCATGAAACAGAACTCTTCAAACTGAAGAAAGGGCACCTGAATGGAGATGTGATGTGACAGAACTCTATAAACCCACGTGTGCAATGGAAAAAAGGCTAGGGAGCAACTAATCACTGTTTTTCAAAACAAGAACTGGAAGGCATCAAGTTAAGCTAGCATCTGGAAAGTTCAGAATAATAAAAATTCCCAGTTATAGTTAAGCTCTGGAATTTCTTTGCCACACAGCATTGTTGGTAACATGTTTTACATGAGTTGAAGCGATAAAAAAATCCACTGGGAACTTTAATACAAAATACCATCTCTTGTTCAGGAGACAGTTGAGTCAGAAGCTGACGGAAGCTGAGGGAAATATCTAGGGCAGTATCCTGTATCTAGGGGGTCCATCCCTTGTTGGTCACTGTTAGGGATATGATACAGTTTGATGAATCTTTTCTCTGTATGGCTGTTCTTTAACGTGTTTTTTAAAAGGTATAGCTAAGTAAATTTTGAAATAGTAAAGAAAGCTGGATTTTAGATTGTGAGGTTTRCAGATTGATAATTGAATGAAGTGCCTTTTCACAAGTCTAGCACACAGCCACAAGATCATTGAACCACAGCGGCTGTTGGGGATGGAACTCAGCCACGTGCTGGTAAAATTCAAGAGCTGGAAGCAGAACATAGGGCAAGAACTTCCTAAAATAGATTGGACAGCAAAGAAAATGTTGTGTAAATACATGTATAATTTTTTCTGTTATGTGTCTCACAAATAATGTTCCATGAAGATTTTTGAAGGACATACCACATTACCTGTAATACTTCAGTAAGCTGGACTGTATTGCAAAAATTTTGTTGCAGTATATTGCAGGAGAACTTCTTTACTTTCTTTGGCATATGGAAGGAAGACCTTTAAGACCATTAATGGAAGTCTTTCTATGGCCTTAACTTTTGTACAAACAGATTGTGTCAGCAGGTGACAAGTGGTGCTAAAGAGGTTACCCTTCTTTCAGGGGTAGGATTTGATTGTTTAAACAGATGAAGAGATTTTTGGGGGTCACCAAGCATCTTTGAGAAAGGATAGGGCAGAGATTCTAATATATAACCCTTAAGTTTGCACCAAATGAGCATGGAGAGATCTCATATAGACATGATGAAGCTCAGCTGGTTTTTCATGAAAGAAATATGGCACCCTTGGTTGCAGGGAGGCACAGGTGACTGCTGGTTCCAGCATTGTAGCTGTCACTGCAGCAGCCTGCAAGGACCGCTTCTGTAATTGATCAAAGATGTAATTGTTCCCAAGCTGGCTGCCACTGTCCTTGCTTTTCTATTTGCAATTCTACCTGCAATGTTTTTTCTTTCCTTCTAATTTTTACCTTCCCCTCCAACCCCCAGAGTTGGAGAAGGTTACAAAAGCAAGCAAAAAGAAAGTTTAATTTGTGCATTCCTTAGCTTAAAAAATGCTCAAAATTTACCATTTTTTAAATGTTCCTTGGAAAGTCATCTGCATAGATTGTGAATTGTATGCAAGTTTGCAAAAGAAATTAAGATTTGCTATGAACTGGTGTAAGCAATGCAAGAGGAGTTTTTCCTTTCCTGCTACAAACACTTTTTTCTCCCTGGCATGTGTATAACTAATACCAGTTTAATGCTGTGCTGCTTCCAGAGCTCCCAACAGTATATAAGTTTAATCCATATCAATATAAAACAGATAAGTGATTACCTTACTTCAAGACTACAATTTTTTAGCATTGTTTTCATTCTGTTTACTATCTCTTGAATTATCATAAAGGATTACTGTAACAGCAAGTTCAGTACAGATCTTTTGTTTATCCAATTCTGTTTCTCATTTTGTGTTTCTTCTTGTTTAAAAGAAAATGAGTTCTCCTATTTACCAGAAGCAGAGGAGTTCCTTGGATTCACTTAACAAGTATTCCCTTTTGTCATTCCCTTTTGAAAACGCTTTTGAGGATGCTGTCTTTAGCCTATTAAAGCTGAAATATAAAGTACTCTCAGAAAGCTACTTCATATTCTGAATTTTATAGGACAAATTGCTAAGAGTTTTCTTGTTTTTCCACATTTTTATCTGTAGGTAACAGTTTTCAGGAAGACATTTGTGAATCTCAAAAATATTCTTGCTCTAAGTATTAGTGCTACATCTGGAAACTTTTCATTAGCTCTAGCCATATCATTCATGGAGTTCACCAGACTTCAAAGTACCTTTAAAGATTGYAACAATTGTCCCTAATGCTACCCACGGCTGCTCACAGGGAGTTCAGTTATGCTGAGAAACATTGACTAAAGAAGTAATTGTGATCTAGAAAATCAGATCAAAGCACAGGTTTGGTGGCTGGGTATACTTACTAGCTTTTTCTGTAACTAGTGGTTAAAATGTGTCTCACTGACATAAGAACCTATAAGTGGACAGGGAACAGAGAAATTATGCTGGTACACAGGGATTCATAAATTAGTTTGAAACTTGAACAGGTAAGACTCAGCACCCTAGCTGCTGGAGAAAAGTGCAGGTACTTTTTAGATATAAATATGTGTTATTTATCTGTAATCTATGTATTTTGATATTTTCAATATCAATATCTATTTTTAACTATGAATCTATTATCTGGTGTCACCAGAAGTATGTATTGCAACCTGACTAAGTCATAGACACCGTTTATGAAAGTCTGTCCATGTGCTGGATTATTTGTGTTTTCATGGCAACAGGGTTTTGAGAGAACTTTAATCGCTATCCTCAGCAATGTTCCTGGACTCTGCACCTCTTCTCAGGGTGCAACATTTTGGCGTAGCCACCTTATGCTCACAGTTCTATCTCTTAGCATCTCAGCGATGATCTCTTGTAAATAAATGTTCGGCTGGTAGGTAATACAGGTTTAAAAAAATTCCTTGTCAGCTGTTCTCATTCATAAGAGTATTTGTAGATCTTTGTTAAAGATRCCAGTAAAATGCAATAAAACAGGAATTTGTTATAAATACAGTAAATGAGACATCTTTTGCCATCCTTAGTTGGAATCTCAGCCCCTCGGTGAAGGCAGCTTTGGTCAGCATTTCAGTCATAGTAGATCTCTGTTCTTCAATCTCTTCTTCGGTAGCATAGTCTTTAGCATATGATGATCAGTGTCTCTGCGTCACACTTGCTGAAAGAGTATATCTTCTTAAGTATAATTTTTTATTTCTTTCTGGTATGCACCCTGTGACCAAACCCTTTCTTGCGTTAGCTTTCTGTGTGCAAAGGTATTTGGGCAATGAATTTATCAGTAGACCCATCATTCCAGTAAGCAGCGTGGTTCAGCGCTAGAGACTTTGATACTTCCCTGTGACAACTTCTTGGCAATTAATTATGTAGAAGAAAATGGAGTTACATTTAAAGGACAGGACTACTGTTACTCTGTCCTACTATGTACTATTGCATTCCTTATAGGCCCTGCTGCAAAACATGTGATATATGCAGGTGGTAATGTTAAAAAACATAGTGCTTATTCCTTTTTTCTTTTTTTTGTATGTTACACCTATAAATCCTTAACCTAGAGTTATATTCTTTGAAAGAACGTTTAAATGCAATTGTTCTACACAAAGAAAGGAGAAAAAACCAACAAAATAAAAAGAATAAATCAAGATATAATAGCTGATGTTGGGAAAGAAATAGGTAACCATCTTGGCAAAACTTGCAGACTTTACAAAGTCATTCAGTTGCTGATTTTGGCTGCATGTTGAAGAAGGTGGGCAATAGTTCTTTTGCGTATGAGGAAAAGAGATGGAAGGGCCAAGGTACTGTCTCTTGATGCTCTTCTAGGTACACTCTTTTAGGTGTGCTGTGTTTCCAGGTTTCCCAGGAATTTTATATATTTTTTTTTTAGCCACAGGGATGAGAAGATTGAGCTTAATGGAAGTAATGTGAAAGCTTGGTAAAAAATAATACTGAACTTTTCAGATCATGAAGTGAAACAAAGGATTTGAACCGTGCCAGACATCTCAGTTTGCAGTTTTATGGAGAGTCGCTGATGGTCGACAATAGTGGATATTTTAGACAGGACCAACAGTTGTGGATCTTCTGTCTGAGAACATTTCTCTTTTTTTTTTCTTCTTTTTTTTGTACTGAAGCAGTCTATCTCTAATACCTGCTTCTTTGAATATGTGCTTCTTATATATGCATGTGCAGATTTAGTTTGCACCTTCTCACCTTTGCAGGAATCTAGTTCAGCTACAATTAACACATGTACAATTTTTCTCACATTTTTAAACACCAAACAGAAAAAGAAAATCTAATATACAATCAGTGAATTATCTTGGATAACCTTGCAGATATCCAGTCACTTAGGAACTGTAAATACTCAAAGTTATTTCCTATTGAATATGTAGGAAAACATAAAAGGAGTATTAGCAAGTCTATACACTGAACTGATGGTACAATATGTTGAGCTGCTTGAAGGAAGGAACGAACTACTGAGCTTGATTTAAAGGACAAAATCTTTTAGTATATCTCATGCAGTCAAATGAGGTTCACTTAGAGGGAACCGGGTAGCATGATTCACATGTCCGTATTTATGTGTCTTTTTGTATGACCCTAATTTGATTCACCCTATTGATAGAATAATCTAACACAGAACCAAAGGGCATCAGTAAAAAATGTTTTAAAAGGAAGGGGTGAAAAAGTGTATCTTGATTGTCTGCAACCCTCCTGCTTTGGGTTGGTTTTGTTTAGGCAACTTTCATAAAAAGAGACTCCACAAGCAGAATATTCTCAACATACAGGTACGTATTTATTGGTTAATGCACACACAACAGAGCTAAAGGTAACAAGCCATTAGGTTAAGTGTTAATATGCTCACCGGTCCCAAAACCACACACAGTGAGGCTTTACTGGCCACGCAGTCATCAGTTGGATGGGGGAAGGCTGGCCACCTTTGCTCCTTGGGACAAGCTAAAAGGCAAAGGTACACCTTTCAAGTTTGTTACCCCTTTGTCCCCCTTCTCCTATCCCCTGACCCTTCAGATTTCATACCTTTTCATGTCAGTGTTTTTCCTCTTATATCCTTGAGCCAGTAGCTACTACCATCTCACTCTGTTTTTACTCTTCTTTTCTTGGCTCTAGCTTATTTTCTCACACTTTCTTTCTAACAACTTATCAATTTTCTCAGTAACCTGAGCCAAGGTCACCCAGCTATGCCGCATCAAAGCGAAGCCTTGGATCACAGACAGCTGAACCCCTGGGTGGAGAGTTACATCTCCAGGATAACCGAAGTGCAACAGGTTTAGGAAATACATTTCCTGAACAGATCAGCCTGGCTTCGTGATTGGCACTTAAGTGAATATTTAAACATTTCCTTTGGCTTTACAAAATAGACATAGAATTGGCATAATCCTGAGGTTTTCCTAAATAGAGGTATTAGTTATAGAGTTTGAGGAATACTTAAAGTTTGAAATTTGAAATTATCTTTCCAACAGACAGATCTTTAATACCCTAAATAAGTCTTCTTGCATCAAACAGCATTTAAAGCTTAGTAGCGGATTTCTTGTTGAAAATTTTCCAAAAGGCTATATTTTTCAGGGAGCTATATTACAGTAATATAGAATACTTCTAAAGCTTAGGTATATCACACAAAGTAACAACCAAACATCCTGCATTTGAATAATTCTCAATGGATGTACTTAAATAAAATAAAATTTCATGTAAACTCAAATATTAGATCCTATAAGATCTTTGGAGAGATTTCAATTATTTCAGTTGCTAATGAAAATAAAAGCTCCTTTCCTGTCTTTTTTCATTCTCCCTAATCAGGAAAATGTTATGTATTGAATATATGGAGGTAAAATTTTAAAAATTGGGTAAAACTGTGGGGATTGACTTCTCTTGAAATTCCTGTGCATTATGCAAGGTTGTCAAAGTTCATTTTAAAAGTTGCTGGAAGATTTTTAAGGGACTAGGGTTTTCTCAGTCTTATTTAGTGAATCCCTGCTCCTATGAGTGATTTCACTGAAGTCAGTGACTGTGCAGAAAGCTGACAGTAAGGACTGACTCACAAGCAGGAGTAGCTTAACTTCGCTGCTGTTGTGGCTGTTCAAAGTAGTCTACTCCTCTCCTCTGTTGTTTCATTTAGCATTCACATCTTTGTGAATCAGCAGCTTAACCGCTATGGTTTATCCCATATTATGTAAAAACAATCATTGATATTTGGCTTTCATTAATACATTTCCTTGTAGTTTTCAGTGATTCAGTGAATATTATATGAGCATTAGAGCCTGCAACATGGAGCTTTTATGGAAGTCACAGGTTTAGCCATCTCCATTTGTAAATCAGGGCCCAAATAATGCTACAAACTGGGTATGTTTTTCATACAGTGATATCCAAAGCTCTTCCATAAACGTTGCCTGGCTAGTCCTGGGTGATAAATGATGATACAGTCCTTGACCAGCCTAATAAGGTTCACATGAACGATGACAGGAGAGAGATGCAATCAAATATATACAATTTTTATATGCAAGTATGTTCTTGCTTCTATTATTATAAATAGTTAGAGTAAGTGTAAGTGCTAAAGCATTAGATCCTCATTTTTGCTGTGGAATTATATTTAGCATTCTCTGCTTATCCAAAAGGAAAGTGATAGTTCTTCGTTTCCATTTGATCTATTTTTTCCCTCCAACATAATGAAGAATGATGGTACTTTTAGATGTTGACATTTTAGAAAGCTGAGATGGTATGTACTAGACTACAAATGATGAAAGCTTAATGAAAATTATTTTCTCATAATAGCTCTAAATTGGCTATTTTCACAGAGTGGAGTGGGTCCAGTGGATTGAGCTTGAACTTTTTACCCCTCTGTAATCCTGTAGTTACCAAAAGTAATGTGGAATGACTTTAACTGTTTAGCTTTTTAAAATCCAGAGTTAAGAGAACTGATTCAACTTGAATTTTCACATTATTCCTATATGTAGGAATTTGTTATTCTAAAGAGCTGAAGGATTGTTATTTCCTGACATACTCCATTGCAAGCCTGGCAGTCAAAAGCAGGAACTATGTTTTACAAACAGTGAAGATGTAAATAATGTAAAGCAGTAGGAAATGGGGATTTAAAACTTTTATACTAGGATAAAATTTTCGTATTATCCAAACTGTGAGCCAAAATACGAAAACTTCCAGTAAATCAGCCTGTAATCATTTTCTACATGTAGAGCTGGAAGGCTCCTAAATCTTATTTCTCTCTAGAGAGCTGGGAAGATTGCTCCCAAATACATAATAAAATGAGAACTTTCCCAAATTGTCTCTTAAAAAAAAAAATCCAAAAACCTTATTTAAGTAGAACCCTTTTTTCAATACTTAAACCTGTTGGAAATTTTGTTATCCTGATTCATGCAGACATTCTCGGGGTGCAATGATTTCTCTCGTTCATGCTACAGTTGGTCAAAGATCCAAGATAATAAACCTGAGACATGCTAATACATTTCTAAAAAGAAGTTGTGACTTTTTTTCTTCTGTCCTCAAATGTAATTTTTTAGATACAAGTCTCTATTATCTATTATATTAACAGTTTTTCAGGATGTATGCATTTATAAGAAAGGTTGACTTTAATTCTTGTAGTTATCTCAGGCTAAAGATAGGGTTGTAATATTTCAACAGTCTTAAAATTTCATCAGCATCCTGGGCAAACCCATTATCAGAAATACAAATGTTTTCAGACCTGATGTGATTCTATCAATTTATTAAGCATAAGCTTCTATTTATAGGTGATTGGTAGAATTAATGAGGAAAACTCTGTTTTTGTAGATCTTCATTTTGTAAGCCTGAAGTTCCCAGTAAACTGTTTGTTCACCCTACCAATTTAATAGAAGTAAGTTGTTGAACTTCCTAAGTATATATTCTAGTTGCTTGGCAATGAATTGTGGAACAATTCGTTTAAAGTTCAATGAACACAGAACTAGAGTAATTTATTCAAATCCACCACTTATTAAACCAGGATTTGACTTAATTTTTTTCCCTGACTAATAAAATGGACTTGAAAAGAATTAGCTAAACCTCTGTGGAATTGTGACAAAGTAATTCTGGTGCCTATGTTGTCTATTAGTTTTTACTTCCCCATTGTTTTGTGGATTGTCAGAAAGGGATTTATTTTTAAACAGTTTATTGTCTCAACATCATCCTCCTTTCAAGATAAGTAACATGGAGTAATATACCTGCATTTTTATTAGGCATCTGAAGTATCTGAATATTTCACAAGAAGGGGTATTTTCTTTCTCTGTCACTAGTAAACTGAGTGTTAAAAAACAGAGACTGCAGGTGTTGGATTGGGATAGTTTTCTGATGGGCATGAATAATTTAATTGCTTGAATTTAAAACATTACAACAATAAATACATTTTATTTTAAGTATCAGTTTTGGCCCAATTTTACTAATGCATGTATTTCCGGTTGGAGAGTTGCTGCTTCTTTAATCTAAACAAAGACAGTCAAATATAACATGACATATTCTTGAAATGTCAAGCTCACCTGCAGTCACTGGATTTTACCGTGGAACTCTATGAGCTTTTGATCAGAGCCATAAAGCATGTTTTATTATGCATTAGGACCTGAAAGAAGGAAACGTGAGATTCTGAGTTGTATTGTTGTCATAACATTGTCCTTACTACCTGTAAATCATCTTTAGATCAGGGCACCAGAGCCCTGTGTCCTCTAGGAGAAAACAAAGAATGAGAGTCCCAGGAGCCTACAGACTTAGTATAAAACAAGACAAAACTGATGAAAAGAGAAATGCATTTCCTTGTCTCCCCAGTGAGGTAATATGGAATATTTATCTAAGCACCAGTCAAGTCTACGGGATCTACAGCTGTATGCAACTCCAAGACAATTCATTGTCTTTTTTCCTACCCATCCTCTGTTTTGAAGGGATCTCAGACATGGGCAGGGCGCAGACTGCAACTGAGATGACACGATCTGGCAGTGTCTGCTTGTATCTAACTGCCAGTTTTCTCACAGGCAGCCTCTCTGACTCAGGCAGGTCCAGGCAAGTCCATTTATCCAGCAGCGTGCTCTGCGCTTCCTGACCAGTTGGCTTCATCACAGGATAAAGCGCACAAAGAAGATGCACACTTACGGTGTTGTGGCTCTTACGATTTAAGGATATAACCAAGACAAAGCTTATAGCAGAGAAGATTTTAGGCACATAAGCCCTTCTTCCTAAGGATTTTGACATGTTCAGTCAGGATTTTGAAAATATGTTTGGGATGGCATCCTAAATAGAAATCACCAGAGTAGGACTGCGTTTATGAAGAAGGGAGGTTATATTCCTGAGACTTTTTCCAAAGACAAAATGTGAAAATAATTACGGAGAATTACAAAATAAAATGGCAGGTTGATGAAATTCAAGCATTACTGCTTTCCAGGCAGACTTTGCCTGACAAACTTGACAAATACTCATGATCTGCGTTATAGATTGCCATGAAAAAAAGTGATGAGAATGAACTAAAGGAATAAAACCACAAGGAAAGGAATGGACTTCAGAGATTGAACAGGAGGAAGCTATATGTAAAACTGCTTCTAGTGACTTCACAAGCATCATTTTCCTAAGCGAATTTCAGGATTTTTCTGAGGGAGCAAAAAATATTTGCTTGTATTTGAAGATTTTTGACAGAATTAAATCTGTCAAGGTTAACTCATATTTTCTTAAGGAAACCTGAGCATGTGTGTGTCTGTGTGTGTATGTATGTATTCACTTACATGATGCATGGGTGTCTGAAATAGATTTGAAATAGTCTGAAAAAGACTTTCCTACCTTCCTCTGTCTATTAGACCTCATCTTTCAGCTCTTTCCAAGAGAATACCTTGGTTCCAATGCCACGAAATACTTCCCATTTTTGTTTCTGTTTGGTTCCTCTGCTACATTATCACGGCCAACTTGGGAAAAATGTCTTTGGTTCTGAGTTAATTAGCATTCCATGACCAAAACCTGACTCAGGGTAGAATTCACTCTGCCCAAGTACACACCTGCCCACAGGATCCTCAGCATAATAAAAGTATGCTTGTCTTTTAGTAATGAATGTCTCAAGAAGAAACATAAGCATGCAGAAGAMAAAACTAGCCACCATTTCTTGAGAAGAATTCTATACATTCTAAATACTTTGTGTCTTCTTTAATTAAGTAGCCTCTTAATTATTAGCCATCATTTAACTCAGTGTTTGACTTCACCCCACTAAATGAAAAAAAGCTCCTCTTAGAAAATGAGCTAAATAGATTTAGAGTTTTATATTACATTTCTTTCTCATTTTTCTTTTATTGTCCAATCTTAAAATCCATAGAAAAGAACAATATTTGGGGAAAATGTGCTAAAGCAAACTATTAATAAATCTTCTCTTATGTGGGTGTACTTTTTTTTTTTCCAATTTGTGTGTATGCTTGCCGAGATAATAGACTCAAAGCATTAAAAGCATAGATGCCTTAACAAAGGGATTCAGCAACGATGCATGATCTAAAAATGAAAAGCTAAGAGAAACAGTGAACATGACAATGCCTTATCTTGGTTATCAGGGGTGAGAAGAGACATCAAGAATATTAATGGATTCAGAAATAGCCAGAAGTGTCTCTGAAAATGGAGGTATATTGGAGGATGTGTATTCTACACCAGTGATGAGTGGGTGTGCAACAGCAATAGTTACAAGAGATCAGATATTTATAAAGAAATGTGACATTCTAAATAATATGATTTTAGCAGACCCTAGTGTTAGTAAACAATGTGATAGAGAACCTGTTGTTTGCAAAGCTCTTAAAAATTAGTAAATTAATCCCCACAACTTCATTAAAAAGGTAAATTATTTCAGGTGAAAAGGGAGAAAAAAGGCAAAGAAAAAAGATACACAATATACTTAGAATTGCAGATGATTTTTTTGGTTTGTGTGTGTTTGGTTTTTTTTTTTTTTTTAAAGAGTGGAGTAAATTCAGAAGTTCTTTACTTCCATTGACATTCATATAACTAGCTGCTAATCCTTCCTTCAGTCTATTCACTTTGCTTCCATCACAGTTTGGCTCATTCACTAGCACTTATAATGTAATTATGCAGTGAAAACTTCCTAGAAAGGAATAATGAAAAAGAATTTTAGCCACTTGCTCTTTTACAAGTGAATTCAGAACCAAAGTATATAAAATGTTAGAAGAGTCAAATCAGTTTTGTTTCTTACTCAGGCATACACCGAGATCCCGATCAGAAGAGCTGATGACCGTTTTCACCACTTAACACCTTTAAGTACCAGAGTCTTAATGCCTAATTTTTTAGCAATATTATTGCTTCCAGAAATCATTGATGCATGCACACTCTCCTTCTTTCCTACAAAATTTCTATTACCTCTGGGTTCACTGTATTATGGAGGTATATCCATGTTATGAGACAGGAGTTAAAAATCTTTAAAAATTGAATACAAGTACTTGGTTACTGGTTACTTTTGGCACTGTTTCACTGTCACTGATAAGCAGAATATCTTTATAATAAGAAAGTAGTATCTCTAGTAGCTCAGTGTTGAAAGTCACGTAAGTGTGACCCCTTTCCATGAGCTCCTTCAGATGTGACCAGAAGCCAAAAATGTGTTAGGTAATCATGATTAAATTCTGTGTGGCAAAATATGATGCCAGCAATACTCATGTGAGTACCATTCTATTTTCTCTTCTTATAGTCATCAATAATTTATTTCTTTATCTTCCTATCTTATATTTCTAAGAAATCATTGATTAAACTGTGTGTTATACTCATTGAATTTTATTCCTAGAAAAGAATTCAAAGTATAAATTTTGGTGAGACTGGGGTTGTAACAGTCAGCTTTGGGAATCCCATGCAAAATTATTTAAGAGAAAATACATTCATATAGAGAGAGTATGATGGCTGAAACCTAAAAATAGAGACAATGTGCACGTTCTGTGGTTTTTTACATCTGCCTGGACTAAAAGTACTTCTGAAAAGAGCTTCCTTAAAAACAAAAAAAACCCTTATACATTCCCTAGTGAAGTTTTTAAAATTCGTGTAATAGCAAAATTTAATAGGAACTTGGAAAAAATCAATGAGATGAATCAGAGTAGACTGGAATAACTCAGTATGCGTTGGAAAGAAGTGGCTAGAACTGGATGTTGAAGTGGTGGCTGTTTCATAATTGCATCATGTCTCATCTCATGCTCATTTTTTGAACTGATGAATTACAGTACTTTGTAGTTTCTAGTGACATTGTGAGAATAGGAGGATCATTTTCTGTATATATGGCTTCTGACTTCTGCGTGAGAGAAAATAATGATGTTAACATGAATTTCAGGGGAATGGTCAGGCAGCAATGCACTGCGGGTGTCTGACAATCTAGGAACAAGGCAGGTTCTGAATTTCAGAGGAAATTCAAGTGCTGCTCTCTTTAATTACCTAATGACACCACCACACATTCTGGTACTGATTTCAGAAGTAAGCTGTTCTCTTTCCACATACATTATGTTATTCATTAGCACTTTCTGTTTCCAGACACACACAAAATCTCTGAGTAAACATACATGCAGGGCAGATGCTCATCTTCGGGAAGGTAGAGAGTAAGAATCCGACAGGAACTRAAGAATCAACACAAATGCTGCCAAAACATTGTTTCTGAGGGGAAAAATAATGAACAAAACCCACATCAGCTTCCGGACATTCAGTGAGAGAAAGTAAAATACAAGAAAACCAAACTATCTGTAATTATGCAAAACAACGCTAGAAAGAAAATCTCTGTCCTACCTGCAGATCCAGAGTCTCTTTAAATGGTTCTGCTGTAGCTGTAGGGAATACCAATGAACACTGATCAAACTCAAGTACGACAAAACGTATCTCTGTTCTAGATGTAGTGTAAGTTACTATTAACTGTGTCTAGGCAATGGTGTAATTCTCAGACTATTCAAATAATTGGGGAACAAAATTAACCACCAATTTACAAATGCCTTGGACTGATAGCAAAAAGAAAAATGCAAGGATATATTGCAATTTTGTATCAAGCTTAAGAGAGTTCTGGATGCTACAAATTTATGTTCTGCTTGGAGTGGAAGGAGGAATCTTTTGGAGGAAATGTCATTGGTTTTCCTCTTTGTAATGGGTTGTAAAGTGGATCGGTTGTACTGAATGGACTGGCAATAGTTCTTTTTGCTATTTATTGTATAGTGCTGTTAGTTCTCAAGGTGACCTTAGCTGGTGGCTGGGACTCTTCCAAGGACATACATAAAATATTCATGATTATGTAGATTATTCAAATTGTCAGTTTTTATTGGGTGATTGTATTAAATTGATAACAATCAAAATGTAGTTCTAGCTTAAGAAAAAGTTAATTTTAATATAACAAATTAAAATTAACATTCGTAGTTCTATCGATCCTAATAACAAGTGAGTGTAATACATCTCAGTGCTTGTGTATAACTTATATTCATAAACTCCTATACGTATACCCTTCAGGTACAAAATTATCTGCTGTTTTTTCTTCCTGTTGAAAGTGGCTGATGGTCTCCCATATATAGTGTATATATACCTCTCTTTTTGCCGAGATTTACTTATCTGGGATATAAAAGAACCTCCCCAAGTAAACCGGCTTGCCCTGTTTTCCTGAATAGTCCTACTGGCTTAGTCAGCTCTGTCTGCCAAACCGCACCAAACACTCGCTGCTTCCAGAGTTCAGACTCTCCAGCTTTTCTAGAAGCTGGTCAAAAAGTATCAGCCAATCTATCTCAAACAGGCAAAGTGCGCATCCCCAAGTCATTGTGCAGCTGCTCATGCCAAACTTGAGCAGTATCTTGTTGTTTGTAATGTTCCTGGTGCCTAGTTTCGTGTGGCATGGAAACCACTGGCAGACAGGGGTTGCAAAATATGGGAAGGAGCATTAATGGGCTTGTTCGTCTTGCATATAGCAGCTGGAGTCTTAAAAATATCCCTTCTAAAAGTCTTTGTAAGTATGTGACTTCTTTAAGCATTATCTTAAAAGTCTGAGCTCGGACTGTTTTTTGGTCACAGTTACACTGCCTTGTGCTTTCTATAATTTAGATACTTAAATAATGGAAAAGACATTTCCTGACTTAAAAAGAATGTTTAAAGCATATGGGATTATATTTATAGCATAATAGGAATAACCACTTCTAAAGCTTAATGACAGAGGTGTGCCAATTAAAAAGCTGATTTAGCTTTCCATAGCAATGAGAATATGCATAGGTTTCCTTTAAAAAAATAGTATAGCGTATTTAAAGAATAGTATAGGGTATTTAAATAATAGTATAGAGTATTTAAAGAGATTTAACTTTCCACAGCAATGAGAATATGGATATGTTTCCTTTAAAAGAATGGTATAGAGTATTTAAATAGCTTTAAAAGGAAGAACTATGTTTTGTGTTTTATTTCTGCAGATGGTTTTATTAGATTGTTAAAAAGTTATATATAAAGGGCAGCATTTCTTACCAAGAAAATGAGATTTTAAAATAACTCACATTAGTGGTCAATCCTTGTTATGTATGTTTGAATTCTAACAGCTGTAATGATTTGTTTTAATGGAGCCATATCAACCTGTGCTGATTTTTAAGCCTTTGCTGATTGATTTGACTTGTTTGATGTATTATAAATCACACAGCTATAAAGTCACAGTAAAAATTCCATTAAACTTGTGAGGTAAAAAAAATAATCCATAAATAAAACAGTATGAAATGCAAGACGGCAGCAAATGTGCTATTTCTTTTCCTTTTTTAAATTTAAGTTTAAATTTACAGCCAAGGCCATTTTTATGTGAAGAAAAACAATGGCAACAAATAAGAATCTACTAGGAGTCTCACTATGTAGGTGTATTTTATTTCCTATACTTGAAATGCAACAATATTTCCATTTCCTTCACTGTGCCKCTATAAAGCTGGTTTTTGTCATTTCATTCATCAGAACTGGTATTATTTGTTGTCAAATTAAGACTCTTGATCAGGAAAACTATTGTTAAAAATACCTAAAAATTCTTGCATTTCCACAGTCTAGTACCACCTAGATTGTTGAACCAGTAGCTATGCTGAACCTCATACCAGACTCTGTTTTCTGTATGATTGCTTGTTGCTGTGTATTCTGTCTTGTGAATGATCCCTTTTCATTTTCACATTTAGGCTGACTTGATAAATACTGAAGTAATTCTTTAGAAGTGACAAAAGTTTTGTGATTGAGATCTCAGAATGTAAAAAGACCTAATGTTCTTGAATTAAATGTCTTAAAAAGTTGAATGAATTGTTCTAACTTACACAATTTTGTCAGAATTCTTGTCATTTTCTTCACAAAAAATAAAACTTAGCCTAAATGTAAATTAAGATGGATTTTTCACTGAAGTAGGGAAATATTTTTAGAATTTACTGTGTTTTCTTTTTTTTTTTTTCTTTTTTTTTTTATATCCATAAATTCAGGATAAACTCATATTATTTCAGTGTACCTTAGCATCTTCATACACACAAGGCATAATATTCAAGACACAAGATTCTCATTTTGGGTTCTATCATAACAACCAACTATGACAGGGCATATTCTGCTAGTTTGTTAAGCTAGTCTTTGGTTGTACTGTGGGGCTAAAGGTGACATAGTGGTGTATGTGTGAGATACGTGTTAACTTGCTACTGAAACATCTCCTGAAATCTTAAAGCTAATGACTACCTCTTTCATCTGAGGCTGCATTTTTATAAATAGTAATACTGATGATGATGATCCGTACACCTGTTTCTTATCAGTGAGATGTGGCTGAAGAGCTGCTGATTTTCTGAAATGTTGAAGAACATGTAATACATTGCATTATCTACTTTATCTACATTTCAGTACTGTCAGGTGGACAATAATCCTTGATTGTCCCATACTGCTGTCCTCACCCTGACTCCTGCGACTTGCATGACTCGTGCTCCGCTGTCGATGCATTAGGTTGTATTTGCCTGCGTCTGTGCTCTGGTCCAGTTTGTTACTGTCAGAGGAACGAGGTAACTTCTGAAAAATGGCAACCCAGTTTTTGTTAAGCATTAGTGCTGGAAAGTCTGCATTTGGCACTGTGATCAGTGAGGTTTATGAGGTGATTAATGCTGTGTTGTCTCCTGAGTTGTCAACAATGAAAATATTCCTATGGTTATTGTAGGAATGGAATAGATGAAGTTTCCATGCTGTTCAGGCAGATTTATAAATATCATATGCATACTATTTCAAGCAAATAAGTTTAGGAAAGAATACTCTTCCTATTATATAGACCTTTAGAGGCAAGTCCATAGAATCCTGAAGCATTTTCATTGGTATATATAGTAGGAACATTGAAACGAGACAAGATACAAAGAAGTCCCATGGACCTGTTCATTGCTGTTCACCGCAATAGTAGAGTTGTAAAGAGGTGTTCATTCCTCTGGAAAGGCCAGCATTCATTCACTCTCTTGCCTTTCTGAGTAATCCTCATGCTGAGAGTTGTATGCCAGCAGGTAAACAGGCAGTTTAAATGTACGCTGAGCAAGTAAGAGTCGGCATTGGTTTTAGGTGCTACTCAGTGCATTAAAGCACACAGTTGTGACACACCATATGAATGGGCGTTAATGAGAAGTCAAAGGGGAATACCAAGAGAAGAACATAGTCATAGAGTCATTATTATTGTTCTGAGTCAGAATGGGCTTGTAGAAAATCAACAAATCTAACTTACAGTTGTATTACCTGCCAGATGGGGATTCCTCTTCAGCTGGTTGGCAGATATATGAAAATGCGCAATTGATTGCATATTTGGACTGTTGCTTTCTGTAGAAGTGCACATGCTGAATGGTGGATATATAGCTGCCTCTAATTAGTGTCAGTCCAAACAAATATAGTGAGTGCCCCAAATATTGCATAACAAATGTTGTAGCTCATGAGTATGCGAAGGCAAATAGACATATTCAAAGTGTATTCCAGTTCACTCCCTTGGCTCTTGATGCACAGAGTTTCTGAAATTTCTCTATAAAATTCTGTATCACTCATTTTTCATGGGATCACAACAGAAGGCTCAGAAAGCAGCTCCTTTCTCTCCACTGTTGTTTCTCTCTCTTTTTTCCCATTTCCTTGTTTCTTATTTCAAGTATTTTTATGACTGCATGGAGCACATCTCATTAATCTGTTATCAGATTCCCTCTGCTGGTCTGTCATTTCGTCCACAACTTCAAGTGCTATTCTTGACAGGTCGAATATTTCTTCCCGAAAGAAAACTTGTTTTTATGTTTTTCTTGCATATGCAAACACTATTACAATTAAACACTAAAGGATTTTTTTGGTTGTTTTACTCAAAAGAATGACATTCCTTTATTTTACATATACATACACACTGAGATTATTACAGAAGAAGGGATAGTTGGATAATTCTACCTTTTAACCATTCAAATCTTCTTTGCAGGCACTGCAACTTTAAAAGATGTGATATTTCAGATACTACAATGTAAGAAGGACCTGTTATTTCATGCATTGGGGCTGAGACCATCTGGTTTTGCTAAGAAATTTTTGTATGTCTTTTGACAGTTAAACTGATAAATAACCAAATGGGAATTGCAAGTAGCAGTGGTAGCCGTGTGAAGTTTGTCATGCCAAGAAATCTCAGAGACCACCTGGAATTACTATTGAATGAAAAAAAAGAAATATGTTTTATTACTCCTGAGTACCCTTCCTTTAATCACTTTATCTTTTCCTACACTGATGTCTAGCCTCCTTATCTCATGTTCTTCCTGCAGCATCTTAGAAACACTTTGGTTTGTTCAATGTTCTTTGTTAAAGTCATGGGTTTTGCTCATGTCAGCCACAAACTGCTGCGAGATTATTGCTCCAAGATTACCATGAGTCTGTACAAACTTCTTGACAGGATTAGTAGGGGCCATTGCTGCTTCAGATAATGAAGATAGTCTAGACTGGTGAAACTGCAAGCAGTATGGAGGTGTGAGTACTAATCAGAGAGATGTCAAGATAACCTATTTATTGTCTCAAAGTAGAGCACAGAAATGATCAGAGTGTACATGAGAATGTGTTCAGTACGTTTGTTGAAAGGTGGGAGGGAACCGTGATACCTGAATTTATTTCAGCTGCCTTGGCTGCACGTGTTCACTTCAATATACATTTGCAGTACAAGTTAAAAAGTCCTTGGTGCCCACAGCAGTGCTTGCTTCTCTATGTGTTGGATAAAAACGTGGTTAGATATTCACATGTGTGCCAAAGTAATGCAGAAGAGAAAATTCTGCGTAAAGAATCTCTGTGGTGACATCACGGCCGTTGCTGGAATAACTGCTGCGTGTCAGAGGTACGGTTTGTTGTCTCCGGCAGAGCTTCCTAGTAGCCCAGGGGCTGTTGGCTTTCCAAAGAGATGTGCAGAACACAGGAAAACCTTCTGCATTTGTTTTTCTTATAGATTGCTGATGCTAGAATAGCCAGAGCTTTAGAAAAGCGGAGCCTGGGTGGGTGAACACTTCTTGCTGAGCTGAGCAGAGGATGGCAGGCAGCRTTTTCTCTTTGATGTCTGCTGCATTTGACAAAGTTTCCCGGGTGGCTAGGCTTCTTTCAGGATGATGTTCCTGTTAGAAATAGCTAATTTGGGAGACATCAAATAGTTCCCAATTTAGCTTATTTTAAAGGAACTCAATATTGAAAGTGAAGCAGATACCAGTGAGATACTAGTGAGAGCAGCGGGTGGGTAAATGTATGCGGGGTGAGTAAGAAAAGGAGCCACTTCAGAGTACTAAAAAAAATCCATTTGCCTTATGCCGATTTGGCTTCAGAAACATATCTTCTGGAAGTGTCACTGAAATAAGATTTCCCCACTGTTCTTACATGCAAATAGGAGTGTATTTACTTGTTACTCACATGTAAGGAATAAAGTTGAGGCTGAGATCCTTCATTCAGACACAGTAAGTATGGGTATGAGAATGTCAATCACAGGACATGACACATGGAGATGTGATGGAATATAAAGTCCCGTTTTGAGCTAGTGCAAGGATGTGTGCACCTCACCTGGTTAAAAGAAAGCCCTGAAGACAGGTCCAATCTCTGAGGAGTTTTTCCCACCTTGTGATGCAAAGCCTGTGTCAGGGCCATGGATATGATCTTACCTACAGCCTTCTCTTTTCCTAACATCCTTGAATATTATTCCAGCATCTAATTTTAAAATGCCAGCTGGTTACTCTCTGCTTTTTAGCGCTTCAAAATGTGATGGGTTGCCTGTGGTCACAAGACCAGCGGTGATCTGGGAAAAACGTGCTTCCAGGTCTATTCATCCAATTCACTGTTGGCTCCTTAAGCACCAGAAGCAGACTATAGATGACTTGGCCTGGTAGTGGTGTCTTACAGTTGCCCTGTCTTTCCTGCTTGCATTGGATGCTCAAAGAGAGCAGGTGCCCATTGCACATGCAGAGTGCAGGTGATTTATTCATGCATCAAGCTGATGCTTTCGTAATAAGCCTAATTAGCTGCAGATCTACCTATTACCTGTATTCTGCATGAAAGTGAGTGGCTTGCTGCAGTATGAAGGTGCTCTACACATCCAGCATGTYGAAGAGCTTGGAACGTTTACTCCGCTATACTCTCTATCCTATATATCTCCTTCAACAGACTTTCCAGAAAGTTAAACATTCAGGGTCTTTAACACATTTTAGTATTGCAAAATCTGCTTGCTGGACAGATAGCATTTAATCCAAATTTGCTGTGAGAGTTGGAAGAAGATCCTCTTACCTTAATTATTTTGCAGATACTTAAGGACATTTTTCAGTATAATGCCAGGATTTCACTTTACTATTGAATTGAGGTTGAATATACTGGAAACACAAAGAGGCTGAACATCACTGTTTGCATTTAGCAAAGTAGCAGCACAATGCAGTTTACGCAATGCAAAATGTTTTTTTCATTCTGAATGTTTTTCATGATTTTTCGTATTTTCAACATTACAACTTCCACAAGTAGTTGGGAAATGTTTCTTTTCATAGCACTCAAACATCCAGTATGAGATTATAATATCATATCATTCTGATTACTATTTTGCCTTTTTCCCTTCACTAGAGGATTGTCAAATGGGTATAGCTGATGAACAAAAAAGAAGCTAATTCTTTCAGCACTGACAATGTTTGCATTATATATATTATATAGAAATAAACTTACTTGCAATCTCACTTAGAACTTTGATTTACAATCTGGGGCGCTGCAATTAAAGAAAAAAATGAATCCAAATACAGATTAGAAGAATCAGATATAGATACATGTGTGTGCAATCAAAAGGAGGGATTTTTCTTCTTTTGCATTTGGTTCACACGAGGAAGGAAATAATGTCTTTATAATGTTCCCTAATGGCAGTAATATTGAGATTTTTACTATGACTCTTTCTGCTGAAATGCTCAGGCCAACAAATTTATTGAGTGCTTTATTCCTTGCTCACACTGGCATCTCTATGACATAAGCACATCAACTGAATGCATTATACACAGAGAAAAAACACTTCTCAGTGCTCAAGAATCAATTATTTTTATAGTTTCAGTATCTGTTGCCACACTCAAGAAATGGAACAGAAAAAATTAAACACATGGTAGGTATTTCCAAGAATACCTTCAGATACTGCTTTCAAGACATATTCCATCTTTAAATTACTTTTTGAAGAGGTGCTAGAAATACTATCCTTCTCATATATTATGTTCCAAAAGGTTTTTCTGGAAAAATATCTGATTAAATTCAAGGTGAGAAGTTAGAAGTTGTTTGCTGAACATTCTATTATCAAAATCTCTGTCATATAAACTCCTGTACTCCACTCAGCAGAGTAAAATTTCTAGGTATAGTAGCAATTTGTGAAATAATCACGGTGCTCTTCAATTACATTGTGACTTCTTTCTTTCTCTGTAGGGGAATGGCATGTTCATAGGCTATTTCTGCATGTTCTCAGTTTCGTAGGGTTGAGACTTGCAGAAAATAAAATACTGTTAATAGCTTATAGCAGACTTTACACCCTCAGAAAGAAGTGAGATGCAGCACACAGTTCAGATACACTTCTTTATATTAGATGTTTATTAATACATCTGGATAAATCTAGAGTGGTGTTTGGTTTTGTTTTTTGTTTTTTGTTTTTTTAAATAACATCACAGTTTTAATGCTTAACGTGTCAGCACAGCTACTAATCCATAAGGGTGCATTTAAAAATCTTCCTGTTTTGCATTTGTGGTATTGTGATCTAGCTGTATTACATTTAGACCTTTGTCTTCATTTTGGAAGAACTGATTTATTGCAAAGAGATTGGACCAGTTTTTTACCTTGTGTAAGCTACGATCCCCGTGATTTCATTGTTTATACTTCATCATTCCTAAGTGATGCCATGAGAAATTATGTACGTTCTCCAGAAGAAAGCCTGCCTTTCTCAGTTACGTTTATAAGGGAGTGAAAAATGAAGAACACAAATACAGGGCTACTATCAAACTTGCAGCCTTGGTGTTTATTCTTTAGGAGGCTGGCTTATGCTTACTGAAGTCAGCTGGTATTTTGTCATTGAATTCAATAATGTGTAGTCTTGTTCATTTGGTTTAGAAGTTAGGAGTTCTGTTTGTCCTGGAAGTCCCTCTTGAGAAGGACAATTACTGTCACATCCACTGGCTGATGGTATGGAGTCCAACTTACCGGATTTATTACTGGTATTGTCAGTTGTAGCTCTGAAATAAAAAAGACACTTAAATGGGCTGGTAGAAGGTGCATATACAGACTTGGAATAAAGTAAACTTTTTTTTTATTTGTAGCATTTTATTTTATGTGGTTTGCATATTTTCACAGTCCTTGTTCCATGAAAACCTCTGCCATAATCAAGTTTTGGCTTCATAAGAGTAGCAGGATTGTATCACATTTTTATCCTGCCTCCAATTTGTAATCGCTGTGTTTGACTTCACACTGGCATGATAGCAATAACAAAATGAGCATTGACAATATTACTTTGACGTGTAAGTCCCTTTTCCTGATATGACGTTGTCTCCGTAGTCCATGGAGCAGCGAGCTTTCAGCTGAGAAAGCACCCGACTGTCAGCTTTTGGTTCTCTCTGTCTTTGTGTTAAACCTTTGTAGTTGATTTAGAGAGAGGCTGGACAATAGAACGAATGGAAAAATATATAATTGCATTCTAATGGCTTCTTTCCTAAAGGTTTGTTCATACTTGGTTAAATATAGGATCATAAAAATATAAAGGTAAATTTTTGCAGTCCAGTCAGCGTGTAAATTAAGACTTTCTGGTTGGAGCTATTTAATGTCAGTCTAGGCAATTTGTCCTTTTTCTGACATAATTGGCTTGGCTTTGGATAATTACAGATGTAGTAAACTGATCAGGAAACCTTCATATTTTTTAGCAATATATCTTCACAGGTAAAGTGACCTGTAGATTCTACTTTGCAAATGTGGCTTTAAGTTAGCAGCTGTATTGAGTGGTGCTATTGAAGTCAAATCTGTAAAATAGAGAAGCACAGGAAGACTTTATCAAAGCAATCTGTAATATTTAAGCAGAATGAAATTAGCTGGGTAAGAATGAGATCAAAGCCTTAAGCGAGGTTCTGAGGGTAAAGAAAAGGCTGCAGTGGTGAATAGCGATTACTTGTAGTTAATTTAAACTTACTGAAAGATTTAAGGATCAAAGTTGGGTCTTTTGAGGAAGGGGATTCATCCACTTTCCTCTACTTATATTTCTCCAACATAAATTAATCTTGATATATTTTACTAGCTTCTTACTTTTTTTGTAGGAACAGGAGCACTTTGACCACCGTCTGCTGAAACTCTTCAGCTTTTGTTTATTGAAAACACACAGGAGTTTCTCTCTTGCTGTCTCTGGGTTTTGAGCCCTGTGGGCTGGCTCTGGTCCTTCCCCTCAGCAGGACACACCAGCACAGGTCGGTGCTCTCTTGGGGAGGAGAAATGATGCTTCTGCAAAGCTGTCTCAGGTCCAGTCAAATGTGGGTGCTTGTGGTTTATATGTGCCCTTGTAGGCATCCCTTTGTTACCCATATGAAGTCAGCAAAAATATTTCCTTTATGTAGTTTATGAAATTGAAATTCTTCTACAAATAAAATTACATTCTATAAATTATATTTTGAGGTACTTTTTCACCATGTGTGGTTTCTCAGAATGCAGGCTTAAGAAATAAAGTTATCCACTGCAGCACTGTTTGTAATTTAGGGTAGCAGAGAGAAGCTGCCTGTATCTCAGCTCAGAATACGTAGTGAAAAACATTTTTCAGTGTATTTCTTACTTATAGAAGCATAAAGCTATTTGATCTTTTGAGTATGCAGCATGGCCAAAAATTTTAATATTGTATTCTTAAATAATTCCATTAAAGTGCTATTTAGCAAGCACACGTTGTCAGGTTTTTGTTTGTTTTCTGTTCGGCTTTTAATGCCTCAAAAAGTCATTGTGGCCATTGTGTTTGTTATGTTTTTTAAAACTATTTCTGTAATAGTGATAACAACAGATCTTAAACAGTTTGTCTGCTACTGATTGGATACTCTATGTGAAAAAAGCACATTTTAATGAGTGAATGATAGTTCCTTATTTGAAACTTAATAGCTAATAATACACCTTCATAATATACTTAATACACTTCAAAACTAGTGTGTTGTTTTACAATTAATTATGACTGCCTATACTCCATTCAGTTACTATGCTTCAGTGGTAAATCTGTAATGAAACATGAATGCAATATTTGGCAAATGAAGCATTTGAACATGATGGCAATATCCCTTTAGGGTAACCTTTCAAATTCTACTTTCTTACCCAACTTTGTCATCTGTGAAGGTATCCTGTCAGATAATGTTGTCCAATGACTTCATTATCTTTTCTGCAAGTCTCAAAAGCCTCCAAAAATGTTTCATTTTTTATTTTGTGTTAGTGTTTGACAGCTGTGGCAATACTAGTATATAATAGTAGTATATAGCTGAATGGCATTTTAAATCAAATATATTACAAATTGTCCTGTTCTAAGTAATAAAATTAATAACTGTAGCAAAATAATAAAGAAAAGATTAATCAGGTATTGCATGGGAATAAAAAGTCTCTTGGAAATTATGTTTCAAGGGGTATTTAGCAGTAATTTTGCTTTCCTTAGAAATTTATTCTGATAATTAAGCATCTGTGTTACAATTGTAACAAAAAATATTATTTAGAAAAATGTTCACCCCAGACATCTCTAGTAGGTTTTCTTGCTGGTAGTCAAGTATCCTTCCACTTAGTACAAGTTAAGAACTATGGGGTATGTTACATTCTTTTATATACTTGTATGAATATGAAATCCATAAAGAGAGCTTAAAGTAAGAACAGTTTCTGTTTAAGGTTATAATCATTTTATATACCTGGTGGATTGTTTTTAGGCTCAGACTCTCATGATGAGATTTCACCTGGTTGATGACACTGTGAAGTGCTGGTGAAAGCGGGGACTTCCTTCTTTTCTCTGAATCTATCTGCACACTTGAGCTGGATGCAGTGATCTCTTAGTGATCAGGGTGATTCCATTTGTGATCAAAAAGGGAATATGAAACAAGCCAAATGAGAAATGCAGCTTCCTTCAGCTCAGGTCGCTGAAGCAACTCTCTTTGCAATTTAACCATCATAGTTCCGATGCAAGGGAAAGATGCAAGATCACTCCATCAACTGAGTGGTCACCCTGTACCTGCTTTCCCCTGGGGCTCGCTCCTAACGCTAAGGACAAGGGCCTGAATTCGGCCCGTCAGCCTGCACTGTTGGCAGTTTTGTATTCCACACAGGGACAAAGTTGTCCATGCAGCAAGGCAATTGCTTCCACTCTCTGGCCAAACCTTTAGGTAGCGTGAATGTTAATGTTGTTGATCTCAATAAAGCTAGCTCCAGTTTGAACCAGGTAAGAATTTGGCATTCTGAGTTTGGAATTTTCATACTTAAAAGCCTTCCTACAGCCTTGCTCGTACCTGCTGCTGTCACTGGCGTTTACAGACACACTTCRTCTTGCTGCTCTGTGACAAGCTGAGGAAAAGCAGAGTTGCAATTCGGTTGATCTCCTGAGAACAAAGATGGGCATATTGGGGATTTTCTTTCCTTCAGATCATATTATGAGCATGATTTATATCCCTCAGTTTTGAAATGGCAGTCTTTTTAAACAATCTTCCAAATCATGGCACCTCTTCTGATGACATCCTGTTTACAAAAGCATACTTGCTAGGTCTGCTGACTAGAAATGTGTGAGAAAATATCTTTTCAACTTGGCTTTTCTTACCTCTTTAATTTTTAAACATTWTAGTTCTTAAACTGTGTTTTTTATCCCCTAAAGTGAATGGCAAAGCTTCAATACAACATTGGTATAAGGATTATGAAAGTCTTAGCTCTGAAACCTTTTTAGTCTAACCTTAATTTTCTTCTTCCTTTACATCTGAACCATGTTTAAAATTTTATCCTTAATTATGAAAATCACAATTGTTATATCTTCAATTCATGATCTTCTTCCACTTACTAGTAATTATGGCCTGGGGGAATAAAAACTTGCTAGTTTCTTTAAGACTGAAATACTAAGCTGAGAGTTTGTAAAATACTCTGTTCTTTCTCGATTAATACTTGACTGCTAGCAGTGGTGCACCACCTTCCGTTTGGTCCATGAAGCTGCTAGTCATTGTCACGAAACAAGTCATCATTTTTAAGCTTATGCAACTGAAATGCTCCATAAGAATTGTGCTAAAATACTTTATACCCCATACATTAGTCCAGGTATTCAGCTGCATACAGTGATCTTCACAAGGAATTTTAAAAACCTGCTTCTGGTAAACATGTATAAAATGTGTAATTCTTCACTTACCTACTAATAATCTAAATGTCACATAATTAATCCCACTGTTTAATAAAAAGAATCCGCACTACAAATTCATATGAAAGACTGGGATAACCTGAGTGTATATAGTTAGCCTAAACCCATTGATACCTTCTTGCGCTGTGTTATGGGAGGTTTAGATTCTGGAAGGGATGCAGGGAGTTACATCTCTGAGTTGATGATATTTGATGTCTTTAAACACATGAAAGTGTGCATCTCCCCAGAAGACTTTTTGATGATATTACAATATTCCTTGAAGAGATTTAAATTCCAAAACTACTGTCACTTGAAAGTGACTTCTTATCTCTATATCTAGTTTCAATGAAAAGACACATGGCATAACATATACTTAATCTTATTTGGAGGTTATCTAAAGGCCAATATGCGCAGGTTGATGAAAAATAAAAGTTCAGTGGATACAAACACTTTTCACTATCAGTTTGTTGCAGAATGTGTCTACGTGCAGGTCTCCGATTACCAGATGAGTAAGGGAGAAGAGCTTAAAAGCATAACTTCTCACAGGGCCAGCAGATCACTAACTCACTGCTCAGTCAGATAAAGAGAGCATGCCTGATCAGGGAAAACAACATTTGCATCTCAAAGAAGGAATAAAATAATCAACATATTTCATTTATTTGGATACATTTCATAACTATTTCTTACAGCAATTAAAAATAAACATGTTTGGGATGTGAGAACAAGTGGGGGGGAGGAATGTGTTAAATCTGCTCAGCTCCTTGAAAAACTCAAAACGGAGATTAACTCTAAAAGCTAACAGGCTCCACATTTCAAATGGGCTTCTCTGACTGAAGAAACCTGAGGAAGACAAGAGTCCCTGAGGAGGTTTTGTCAGGAAAGCATCTGAAGCAAGTCAGCTGGATACAGGAAGAGAGCGGCCTTTAAGATGTAATCGTAGTTTGATAGGTTAAGTGTGGTTTCTCTGTCGTTTCTTCTTCTTGTAGCTATGTGAAACAGTAATGTCTATTTTGGATGGTGCTTAAAGTACTTCTGTTTTCAATTTACTTTTAAGCAAGTTTGTGTTAAGTATGAGGTTTTCCTGGTCAACATCAGACTGTCCACTGAAGGGTGTGATCTGTAAATCAAGATACTGAAATCTGAATAAATATTCAGCTCTCATTAATGCTTTACTCTGCAATATTTAAAGAGTAATGGTGCGTAGCCCCCTAGAAATGTCATAGGCCATTTAGTGATGTGGTTTTGAGGTGTGGAAGAAATGTCGTCTAGCGAACAGTTTTAACTAGGATGGGTCTCTGGAAAGCAAAAAGGTGCTAATAGCTGCAGTCAGCAAGGTATCATGATGTTCTTCCAAATCTAAGGGTATGGTGGGGTAGGAAATTTAATATCCATGAACACTAAAATATGATACAAAAGTCTGGAGACCCATGGCAAGAATTTCCCAAGTAGTTTTTGGCTTGTGAACAGAGTACATTTTAAATAGAGTAGTGTTCTCTGCACACACTGGTGTTTGGAAAGATGTGTTCCATGAAAACAAATAAGATTCCTTCAGTTTGAAAATGCCAGAGTATTTACTTGCTAAATAAAATATAAAGAAAGCTGTAAATATGCTTCATTACAACACAGCCTGGTCTTTAGAGGATTTTGAATAGCTGTTGTGCACAGTGGAAGACAAATTAATCTCTCTGAATCTCTCTCAGCTGAAACATTCTAATGTTAACTAACAGTTTCTAGTGATCAAAGTGATTTAGTTAAATTATTTATTTGCATATGCATTTTAAAGTTTTTATTGTCGTAGCTCAAGGGAAGAGAAGGGAATAGGGAAGAAGAAGAAGGTCTTAAGATAATTACCTGAGATTTAAGAGCAGCTGGCCCTGCCTTGTCCTACTTTCAAAGCTAGATCAGGCGTCTTTGGCTGCCTAAGGTCTCCCGATTGCCATGTGGTCTTTGCTGTGGCTTCTCACAATTAGAATTGCAGTGATATCTGCCCTTTGTCCTTTTAACTAGTAATCAAAATGATCCAGAATAGATATTTTCATCCATGAAAAAATATGTTGTGTTGTATTCCACTCTAGTCAAAATGTTTGCTTAAAGGGTAAATCTCTCAGTCTTCCTGCAGAGTCTATTACAGTTGTATGTATTTTATTGTCTCTTTTCTGTTGTTCTCCATATTGACCTCTTTAATAGGAAAATTGACAAATTAAAAATCAGAACCAGATTCTGTTTGGCACACAAGAGGAATCAGTAGAAGGCTACGGTTATAACATTGCTTCCCCCCCCCCCTCCAAGCCCCTTCAGGTTAATTGGTTACAGTTGCATATTGCTGCTTTCAGTTAGTAGTTTAGCTGGTGTCTGCTATGTGGTAGTGTATAGCCCCAGGAAACAAACTGATTAATGAAACCTAATTGGGGTGCAAAGTTGTTTGTATTGGCATTTGAAGCCTGAAACCAATAGTATATAACAAACAAAGCAACTAAACTATCAAATCTTGTATAGCTCAGCTTCAAAATGAAAAAGGCAACAATTTTTGTTTTTTAAAAATATGTTAGCAAAAATGATGCAGGGAGAAAATTGCTAGTTCTTAGTATTTTGATTATCATTCCTGTTCCATTTTTAGGTCTAATGCCTTTGAAACTTTAAAAAAAAACGCAGCAAAACAAAACCTCCAGAAAACCATTTAGAAAGGTCAAGGCAAATTACTTTTTGTCTTACCACCTTTACATCTGTGGAGACACTAATTCTCAGAACTCATAGGAGGAATAGTCTATTGTGGCATTCAAATATGAAATAAATGTAAACAGAATACCATTCTATTCTCAGAAGGAGGAGGCATCAATCTGTATGCTTTGGCAGTCTTTCCTTTTGTTGTCTTCAGGGCTGCATTTTAAATTATTGTCTTGCCATACCTGTATAATAAAAAACATATGAAAAAGGGTTGGAAATGGTAATTAAGCTATTTGTGATTTTTTTTTTCTCTTGTAGAATAAGAATTCTTTATTAAAAGGTTAGTGTAACTTCCTATTTTGATGTTTCTCAGTCATTCTTTACAAAGAGTAGTCCCACAAAGAATTCTAGAAAATACTTAGCCACATATGTATCATGTTTGTGTCCAGACTTCAGCATGTATGTTCATATATCCACATATAGTTATATATATGTATATAGGATTCTGTACTAGGAAGCTTGAGAACAGGGTGCCTTTGTATGAATATTTATTTGTTTTGATATTTTTCTTACAAAAACACACAATAAACTCAGCATTCTGTAATACAGCAATGTGGTGAAAACAAATAAACTGTTATTTCAGGTGGCAAGTTATAAATATCAGTTATGACTGAAAAGACAACTTTAATCTAAGAAGTATAACTGGTTAATTACATTGCCTCAGATCTGCTTTATGCTCTTATCAAATATGAACAAGACCTTTTTTCATTGCTCATGAATGAAAATGTATTAAATTGCTAATTGTTGCAGTTACTTTTTATGGAAGAATCAGTAAGTGAAGTATTCTAAGATTAGTTTCAGGTCTATCTTGTATTATCGTATTCTGCAGACAGGACATCATTATGTTAAAAATAGACCATTTTATTTGAGTCATTTGCACGTTGCTATGATTTTTAAAACAGATGAGGTTTGACCTAACTCTGCTCCCATTGGATCTGGCCATTTTCAATGATTCTATGATTCTATGATTTTGTACTTAAATTGCTTTTTATTTTGTTTTTCTGTTTGCCTGCAGCCTGAAGAAAAAGATAGCACATTAAAGTAAATGGCGCTGAAAAAATGCAGAGATTAAAAACCTTTGGAAGACTTGCAAAAGTCTCTCTTTGCAAATCTGTAAATTAATCTAATTTCTGACCTGATTGACACCTTTTTTTTCAGTTCTGATTATAGACTGCTTTTGTGATGTTTTCGGTTATTTGTATGGGCTAGATGAAGACTTTTAAACACCTTTTCACTACTAGTTAACTCCCAAAGAAGGATTAGAGTCAAGGTCCCCCGAGCACACAAGTTAGTGTATCGGTTCATGAAGTTATGTTATTTCTCACAATAAAATTTAATAGGAGATAAATCAGATTTTTGTAGTCAGTAGCTATTTCAGTGGCATTTTTTCTTCCAGTTTTTGTGATGACTTGTGCTTGCATCCATAAACACTTGGAAATTGAATCCTCACACTTAGTATTGTTTGATGTGTATATCTGATTGTACGTATGGATCCATCTTCAGCACAATGTAAAAGACTGCAGAAAAAAAGACAAAGGAAAAAAATCCCACTTTTTTTGCACCTCTAGCTCTTAAATTTTACATAGCATTACTTCTTTCCTGTGTGTCGTTCAGACTTCACATTCTTTTTTCTGTGTAAATAATCCTACTGCTGTGCTTTTCTTCTCTACCTTGGATATATTAGTTTCGTATCTTAATGTCAGACATACTTATAATTTTCAATTTTTCAAGCATTCTTCTGGTTCTTTAGTATTTTGATTTTTACATGTTCTCATTTCCCTGGCTGCCTGCATTGAGTCTGGACAGYGTATATGAGACAGATTATTATTCTCCTTTTTGCCAAGTTCTAAAAATTTTCTATTTGAATAGCTGCGTAATGATAACTATAGCAGTTCTCTAATTCAAGCCATCTGCAAAAGTAATATCTCCTTGGAAATATGTTAACCTGATCTAGTGGAAGTAAAGGAATGTTTTTTTTTTTTCAAAAAGACTCACTTGAAAGAAGAGAAAATCTAGCGTCTGCATATTTAAGCTTCGATTTAAATAGTGATCCTGAACCTGGAAGTTTTAAGGGTAGGGTTTTAGAATGTAAATTGTTAAAATAGAAAGATTGGGGATTCTGATTCCTTTAACAATGATGTCAAGGGGTATGCAAGCACGTCCTGAAGGGAGATCCAACTCATCTGATTACCCACTAGTACAAGAAGATTTTAATTACTATGAAGATTATTGAGACTGCCATCCTATAAATCAATMATTTTTCCCTGGGTCTTGTCTATGTGAGCACACATACCATCGTTTTACAAACATCTGTAATTATGCTGAGTTTGTCAGTTACCAACACAGATCACTACTGATAAACAAAATCGAATACGGTTACAGTAAATATATGCTAATGCTTATTAGTAAAAATGTGTAATTACATACCTAAAAGACCTAAAGGCTATGGTAAATTGTACTCTTTGTCATGTTAAAGTGCATAGCAGATGATACTGGTTTTCCTAAGGGCTTGCAGTTTTATCTTGAAAATTGACTGTTAAAAGGGCTCTCTTCCTGGTGTCAGATCTAACTTACCTTGAAAAATTACTCTGGGATACCAWCGTCATAATGCGTTCTAATACTGCTTTTAATTAATGATCTCTAATAAAGATAATGAGTCAGCTTACATTCTACCAGATTAGTTTAAAAATGAACTTCAAACTACAGTTTAAGGGACAGTGTAAGTCAGGCAGAGAGTGTATTAAAACGTTGGTTGGAGACAGAGAGATCTTAACTGACTTGCAGCATTCAGGATGTTCTCTGTCAGGACAGGACCATTCTCCTGCCCTTTGGACTTCTCATCAAGTTTTGCATTCTTACAGACTTCAGAATAGAAGGATGATGTATTTTGTGATCATTTTGTTATTCTTTGTTTGTGACCCATTTCTTGCAGTGCTTTCTCCTTACCTCACAAAAAAGTGTCTATGTTCAGCAGAACACACACCCGCTTTTCCTTTTCATCTGGCTCTCTTCCTTGCCTTTCTTTCTGTATGCAATTAATTCCATATCTATATATTATGTATTTGATCTGAATGTACRTATTCATTCCACTGAATTGAAACTCTGAAGTACCCTAGCATGTGATATCTATAAATTATTCAAAATTCCAGTCATAAATTTTAATTTGATTCTGAACAACATACTAATCTAAGGAGATGTTAAGTAACCTTTGCAATATATGTTGATATATAAATAGTGGCATTAATGCCTCTGAACATTTCGATAAGTGTTTCATGGTGTCATACATTCTCCATCTCTCTCAGTTCTAAAAGCCATTGTTAGCATATATAATTTTCTTAGTGAATTCTCAGAGCCTGATCCCATATAGAGCTGCTCTACAACTTAAACTGTTTTCCATTTGTTTTGCTCACATGAAATGTAGGAATGTGTGTGGAGAGTTTAGGAACCTAGTTTTGCCAATTATCATCAAAGAATCATGGAATGATCTAGGCTATGCGGGATCTCTGGATGTCTTCTCGTCCAAAGCCCAGTCAAAGCTGGGCAAACTTTGGTGTTGCATTAGGTTACTCGGGGCCTTTTCCACTTATTTTAAAATATTTCCGAGAATGGTGATTGCACAAACTCTAGGCAACTTATTCCAAACTGTATTTGTGAATGTTACAGGGTCAAAAACAAAATAAAAATGGGTTTGAAGTATTATGATTAACACATCATAGTTGTCCTGTAACTTCAAGAGGAGCTGTTAATTAGCATGAGATCCTTCATGTAATATGATAACATTAAATAAATAAATCTTGTCTCTGTTTTTACCAATTGAATTTTAGTATTATTTATTATTACATTGTAATCATATTTGAGTTATCATTTAAGAGTAACAGCCCTCAAGGTACTCATCAGCAGAATGCTGCATAGGAATGCAGAAGTATTTTGTCTTTTAGTTATGAGTATGAAATGGTCTCATTTGATTTAAAAATCAAACAAAACTTTCTTGTGAAGTGCTGTGAACTAAAAAAAAGTGTTTGATATTTGTAGTACAATTTAGCGTGAAAGGATTAAATAAACCACGGAAAACAGTCAGTGGCAGGAAGAAGAGATAACTTGAAAGTTTTATATTTTGGATATTTCCTGAAGTAATTGTTAACTATGATAAGTAGAGGCAGATTTTATAGCACTGCAGTATACCTGCCAGGAAGTATGTAACAAACTGTTTCAATTGCTAATGCACTGATATTAACAGTGCAAGCCATGACAATTGTTCTATCAATAATTACTGAGACATGGTAAAAAATAGTGTACGTTGCTTGATGTAGCCAGCCAAATGGAGGCCCAATAATTGTCTGCTGCATCAAACTGTAAAATATAATGACTTTCAAAGGTTGAAGTTTATGAGAGCAGTTCATTATATGTTTCAAAAAATACTTTATTTTGCTATTGTTTCTTCATTATGTGGATAGGAAGCACTGTAGCAGAAATTGGGCTCAAGGGAAACAGTGTCTACCAGTAGTTTAACCTTGTGACATTCCACTAAAAAGCACAGGTTCTTCTGAAATACATAATACATGAACTTCTCTGATTGTTTAGCATTGATCAGTACTCAAGTAAATTGAGTTACTATCTTATTAGCATAAACAGCAAGGCTTTAGTGATCCTCTTCACCCTCCCATGGTATATCAAGTGGCCTAGGGATTTCTGCTTCTTTAAAACTGAAAGTCAATTTAAAAAAACCCACATAGCTAGAAAGCTCTTTAAGAAAGGCGGAACAGTATTTTGAAGCAGCATCCTTCTGATTGCAGATGCATCCATTTTAACTTCAATATTCAGGTTCCAGTATAGATTAGTTCTCAGACTTCTTGTCTTCTGCTGTCAGGTTCATCTGTCATTACATTTTCCTCTCTCTCCATGAGTGTATATATACATTATATATAATTGTATATATACAATATATATTGTAGATTTTTGTCATAACATAATTAGGCTGTGTTTCAATGGCAAAGTTCATAAAACTTCTCCCTTTTAGGACCCGGCAAAACAGAACGTTAAATACATATGCCTTCCTCAGAGAAGAAACAACGAAAGCATGTTTTAGAAGCATGTTGTCCTTTTCTTTATAAAAACATGTGCACGCACAGGGGATATCTTTAAAAAGCTAACAGTTTGTCGTTGAAGATGTTTTCCGTTTACCATGTTAACTTTTCATCTTTCCTTCCTTTCACCTTTCCAGTTGCAGAAAGCAAATTGGCCAAAAATTGGTGGAATGTTTCTAGTATAAAGTAGGCTGATTGAGTCTACTTTTATCTTCAGTTGTACATAATTATAATTGTCAGCGTTTATTTTTAACTCTCAGCAAAAGGTCAGGATGAAATATTATGTTGAATCAGGGGAACATGCAAGATTAAGGCTAACCATGTATTAAGAGCATTTCAACTCTGAGGGAGGCATTTCTGTCCAAATTAAAGTTTGATGTTGTGGGAACTAACTTTGATTTTATAATGTTCTGAGCCAGTCATCCAGATTATCAAAGATAATTTCCCTATAAGATGGGCAGAAAACATCAAAAAGAACCCTTTCCAAGACTAACTCCTAGAGCCTTAATTGTTCAGCATCTCTGACAGTTTTGAATCCCTCCTCACTTGTCAAACACAGCCTCAGCTGTTTCAGGTGATGCTTGGATACCTAGAATTGCGGGAGCATAGGAATCACAGGGGTATGCCAGTCAGCAAAAGCCCAGCTTTTGTGTCATCTCCACACTGATGATGCTGAAGCTAATTTTTGATGAAATTAGCAAGGTGAGTACCTCACAGATAAGTGGAACTGTGGTATAGGTATAGGTATATGCTATCTTTTATGCATAACTTAAATTAAACTTTTGCACAAAAAAATATTGCCAGAATTTAAAAGACATTAAGTGTGTGTACGTATTTGACAGAAGATACGTGGTATCAGATCAGGGAGTTTGGTGTCTTAATTGTTGTTTGAAGTTGTTGTAGGTCGTTGACCCCCAACAGGTACTATTGACACTTCGTTTCTTCTGGGCACAAAAACTTGACGTACTGCTTAGGAGCTGATTGCTTGTAGACTTCAGCTGGGCAGAAGCTTACTGATTGTAAGATGGTTCAGGAGATAGTTGCCCAGGTGGAGGTGCAGCTGTAAGAAAAGAGTTGTCTGCTATGGAGGGTAGTGGCAGGCACCAGGAGACTTGGAGAGATGGTGAGGTAAGGATGCTCTTAACTATGGATCACTGTACAGTAATTGCTATATGCTATAGCTATACTATGGATGAACTTTGAGAGCTCCTTAACGGCTGGATATATGTACTGAAGGTTTTCACACCCTTTGTATACCAAGGGTACATGTTTATGCAAAGAGTGTGTGTAGCAGTGAATTCAATCTCAAATCAGGCAGTGGCATTCCTACAGGAGGCAGTTGTGTGAATGTGAATTCCTACTCAGGAGAAACTTCGCTAGAGTGGTTGAATTGGCTTGCTATAGTAAGGAATTTAAACATGCATCTGTGAACACTTCTGTAATTAGTGTTTGCACAGATTATGATCCTTGTTGGACCAGAGTTTCAGGAGTTAAATTTCCATTCTAACAGTTCTAATGGAACTTTTTATTTTCCTTTCCAAATGATGAAATGGGAGTTATATTTCTCTATAATACCCTTTTCCTCTAGGATGCAATCTCTTACTTATCTGTCTGGCATCAAAATATTCTATCCACAAGTTCCATTTGTTTTGTTTGGTTTCAGCCTAGCACCTCTATTTTTCACTATCCAGCATCATGTATTGTAATATCACGTAGTTCAAACTTCTGCCTAATATTTATTGCTCTGAATATATTAGAGTGTATCATGACACAGGATAATAGCACCAATTTCTGTAATTCAGTCATTTTGACTTGGGGTAAAAGGGTAAATTACTGCTTCTGTTGTTTTCAGACCTGCGGAAACATTTCAACTCTGCAAATACAATTTGTTTAGATATTTTTCTTACTTGATTTGTAAGGAAACTAAGTCAGAGCAATTTCATTGTAACAGATGTTGCTTAGCTTAGGTTATTGGTCACCTATCTTTCTCCACTGCATTCTTGACACACTGCTGAATTGAGCATGGGTAACTTTGTTGATAACACACATGGAAGATCTAGATATAACTAAAAAATAATTGCCAAAACCTTTTCCATACAGATTTTTTCTTTTACAAACCAGAACTGTGCGTTATGTGCAAAATTCAGCTTTCCCAGTTAGATTATGTGTTTATGGATGTGTTTATATAACCACTTATTTAGATTTTGGTCTAATAACTGGCATGTAATTAGATGGCCACAACAGAAATACATTGCGTTTCCTTTTAAATAGATTAATTGCATGACTCTTGTTTTCTGTCTGGAAGTGCGAATATATAGGCAGAATGAAGAAGAGTCAAATGCTTACGGTATTTTAACTCTGTAGAACAAGCAGCTTCTTCACAACAGGTTAATTTCAACAGACTTAGTATGAATACACTTCAAAGTGGCAGACACTTAGCAAGGGGAAGTTACTGATTTCATTATGTTTCTGTAAATCCTATGAGATTTATAGATGAGTTCTGTCAGATGAGTCAGAAAATAAAAACAGTTATTGGGAATGTGCTAATAACAGATTACTGCCTATGTGCCAATGTTCTCCTCRTCTGTACAGGGGAAATAATCAACGTCATTAACATAGTAAGATTTATCAGAGCAACTGACACTTTTGCAATTTGTACATGGCTTTTCATAGGAAAAGCTGAGAAATGCTGCCAAATGTTGATTGATTAGGAGGCTCAAAAGAACTTGCTGAAGAATCATGTTTTTGTTATTTGTTTACTTGAGATCTCAGGTAGCCTATTCTGTAAAACTTTTTTTAGAAAGGATAATATCTTATCAAAGATTTTTACTTTACCTAAGTACTTTGAAAGATTAAATGATATGAATTGTCTGTCAAAGTATATCAGAACTAAATTATTCTTAGTACTTGCATTTGAAAAGAATTCTAGAACTGCAAGTGTTTTAAAATATGATTTTAAACAACTGAGCATTAAACTAATTTCAGGTCCAATTCAATTTTGTGAAGGTGGATTGAAACTCACTTCTGAAGATTTTTTTTTTTATCCATCAGTTTAGAGTGTAGTTTTTTAAATRTTAAATCAAATCAAGAACGTAGGCTTTTAACAGACCAAAATAAAAATGTTTATAATTCACATTGTGCACAAGCTCCTTCCTATTGGAATTGCTACTGACAGTGTTTCTGTCCTCCCTTTAGTAGATTACAAGGTCTGACGTCACAGTATGTTTAAAAGTGGCCACAGGAAATATTTTCTATCTTCACTTTAAAACACTTTGGCAAAAATACTTGATCTTGGAATTCATCCTTTTTCTCCAAGTCACATAATGTGTTTTAACTTTTTTAGCTGCTGCAGGCAAGATAAAAAAAAAAAAAAAAAAAAAAAAATTACTAACTTGGGGGTTTGGGGTGTTGGGTTTTGGAGGGGTTTTTTTGACTGTACAAATGGAAGTAGCTTAATAGGGCCTTGTGCTTGGTAACTATCAAGATCTTACCATCTTGAAACAAACTTCCTTCCAATTGTCAAAAGTGGATTCTCAAGAAAGCACTAATCACTTTCTGAAAAGTGTGGTCATACTGCCATTAGGCTTTAAAGAGAATCAGTGGGGCGTTTTTCCAAAAATCTAGTGCCTGGGCAGAGCTCTGTAGGTAGATCCATCATAGCTTCTTGAATAGCTTCTATGACATTCAGGTTAATTCTGCAGCAGTGCAGTAATAACAGACTAAAATCTAAACCAGTGAGTTCCCATTTATGCTTGACATAAAGTTGCTCCTTAATCTGTGCTGAGGGGTAGTGTAATGAAAGTACCCACATCAGATAACTGCATAGGGGCAGCCACTTGCCCTTTGGCGTGTATAGAGTCTAAGAGGCAAATTGCCTGACTTGCAGCATAACTACTGCCATTAATATTTATAAAAAGATAGCATATGCTGGTATACCATGAACCCAAAGTGTAGGAGAGCTGGGGTGTAAGAGCTGTCACTGGCCACGTTTATATATGTTTATAAAAATAAGAGATGGAAAGAATTAATAGATCACTGAATTCAGCCTTGCAACAGAGTCTACCAAAATCTAATAAGCTCAACCATTCAGTTAATTTGATTGAAGATTTTCAATAATCAAACTAAATCAAAATCATGCATTTTAAAAAGGAATCCAATCAAAGTATTCTCATTATGGCCATATGGATATACATCTGCATGCATCTCTGTGTATCTAGACGTACACAGTTAACGTACAATCACAACTGATAGGAACACTGGCTCTAATAACCCTCAAAGAGAAATACGGAAGTTTGAAGCCTAATTAGCAGTAATGTGAGCAGAAAATTGATTGGAAGATAGACGTTAGGACAAAGTTGCTCATACTAAAGAAGAAAATACGTGCTGGAGAAATGCTTGCCACCTTAGCCTTTTTTACAGGGATTGTGCGTGGTTCTTGCCAGCAAAAGAGCAATAGCTTAATTCTTTTAAAATGAGAATAACTGAATGTTCAGAAGAGTTTATTTGTCTTGCTAGATTGAAAGATAAATGTACAGCATATAAAAGTTTATGAAAACATAATCAAAATCTGATTCTGAGATATTTATATTTTTATGGCAACTTCCATGGCATACAACTTAACTCAATTTACCTCCATGTTTATTAGCTAAAGGACAGTGATAAGTCTCTGAAATACCACCTATCTCAGAAGTTATTGCTGATATTGTCAAGAAGATATTTGCCCGTTGCATATCACCAGATAACAGTGACCCTGTAGAGGTCGTATTTAAATGACTAATAATTTGTCATTTCTTAAATCCTAAGATTGAAGGGAAGGTTATCCCTAGCTATTTGGTATTTAACCCAAAACAAGAATTATTAATATCCCTTAGACATCTCAAAATATTCAAGATGGATCTATATTTTCCTCTTATATATTTGCCCTGTTCATCTAACAAATTTTTTCTTGCTGTTGTTCAGATACAAAAAAAAAAAAAAGTCCTTTATAGTCTTAATAGTTCTTTAATGTGGCATTTTATTCAATGTCTACGAATCTCAAGTATTATGGCTTTTAGCTTTCTTTGACTGAAAGGAGTGTTTTCAGGCTTTTATTTGTTTAATTTGTATCTGCAATATTTTATTATAGATCAGTCTCCACAGATTTAAACTATGTGATACTTCATTTCACAGTACAAACATGCAAACAATCTGAGCTGGTTTTGAAACACTTAATTAAAAGAAAATTAATCTATTATCTTTTTGCTCGAAGTGCTGAAGTCAGCAGTCTTTCCCCAGCACATAAGGGTATTTTTCGGAGAGAAATACCAATAAAAAAATAAACCGTCAAAACCATATCGTATCTGAAGTCCACCTTTATCTGGCAGTTTGCAAATACCTTTAGAGTGGAATAGAATTATTGCCTTCTCTGCTGACAAATTTCTCATCAAAGCTATACAAATTCAAGTGTCTCTTCCAAAGCTTTTACTTTTCATTACTTTGACCATATTTATGTATCGTTCTCACCTACTTCTGGAAAAGAACATTTTCAGTATTTTTGTATTCTTAGGCCTGATTAGTACTGCATTTTCAATGGGCGAGTTTTCATCAAAGTGTCCTATCTTTGTCTCCCTTCTTAAGAAGATGCAATTTTTTTCCTGACTATGCCTACCTGTCCTGGTTTCAGCTGGGATAGAGTTAATTTTTTCCTAGTAGTTGGTATAGTGCTATGTTTTGGATTTAGTATGAGAATAATGTTGATAACACACAGATGTTTTTGGTTGTTGCTAAGTAGTCTACTAGTCAAGGACTTTTGAGCTTCCCAWGCTCTGCCAGGTGCACAAGAAGCTGGGAGGGAGCATAGCCAGGACAGCTGACCCCAACTGGCCAATGGGGTATTCCATACCATGTGACGTCATGATCAGCATATAAAGCTGGGGGAAGAAGAAGGAAGGGGGGGAYGTTYRGAGTGATGGCRTTTTGTCTTCCCAAGTAACCGTTACGCGTGATGGAGCCCTGCTTCCCTGGAGATGGCTGAACACCTGCCTGCCGATGGGAAGTAGTGAAGGAATTCCTTGTTTTGCTTTGCTTGCGTGTGCGGCTTTTGCTTTACCTATTGAACTGTCTTTATCTCAACCCACGAGTCTTCTCACTTTTACTCTTCCGATTCTCTCCCCCATCCCACCGTGGGGGGAGTGAGCGAGCGGCTGGGTGGGGCTTAGTTGCTGGCTGGGGTTAAACCATGACACTGCCACATCATTATATCTTTTTAAAAAGAGAATACTCCTCATAATTGGTTGGTTCAGCATTCACAAAATTTAAGTATTTTAAGCAGAATGAGAATTTACTATGGCCTTGGTAAAAAACAAAACACTTCTTTTGCTACACTTTTGACAAGAACAGTTAGTTCTGGACTGGAACTTCAAAGAGCTGGCCTAAATTTCTGGCTGTGCCACAAACCTTTTTTGGGGAGCATAAACAACTAATTGAATTTTGTCTGCCTCAAGTCTCTATTTCGTTAATGGGTATATTAATACTGTCCATTTTTCTGACAGTTTTAATAGATCAAATACTCAGGACACATTTAGGTACTGTAGTTGTACAGATCATATATATATACACAGACATATAATTATTTAGAGTAAAAAACTCTAGACACTCATGTGTTTCATAGACAATAATTTGGTGTTTGTTGCAAGGGAAGACTGAAAAAGAATCTGAAGGATGTGAAAGATGGAATGTGGTTCTAACGGGGATTTTGACATTTTGTGCTCTGTAACCTTACACTAATTAATATTGTGAATTTCAGATTTTTTTCTAACTTTAAATTGGATGGTTTTATTGTTTTATTCAATATGTTAAATAGGATATAGGTTAAATTTGTGGCATATGTAAAGGATCTAGTCCTCCAGGTTTTCTAGGTTAAACCCAAAGATTTTAAAACCTAGCAAAATTTTATTTCATTATAATGACCACAAAGTGTTGGCAAAGTAAATCTGTGGCCAAAACTGTTAAAATTCTGCTCTCTGCTCTGTCATTAAAATCTTTGTAAAGAGCATTACTAAAAGATCTCCTAGGTCTCCTGATTAATTTTCCATAAATTGCTTGCATATCAAGGAAAATATTTTGTAAGACTTCTGTAATATTTATTGGAGATGGATTCATTCAGTATGGAATGCATTTATTAACTTAACAACAAACCAATTAAATTCAGAAAGTTCTGAATTTCACCAGTGAGTAAGAAGAGTCCTCTTAAGTGAGTCATTCATATTCCAGTAGAAAAAAATTGAAACTGGGTACTGTAACATGGATAATTATTTAAGTTTCCCATATAAATTCAGAGTTATTCTAATGATAACTTCACCAGTAGTACCCCTGATAGAGAAGCAGAATTTATTTATTGGCTGAAGTAGTACGTTACTTTAGCTATCAGGTAGTTACCAGAGGTAGTTCTTTGTCTGCAGAGAAACATATGTTCAAATGTAAACCACCAGATATCTGTTAAGTTTACTAAATGCTGCTCTGGGTATGGAAATGTTTCTGTGCAAATGTGTGGGTATAAATGAGCCTATGTTGTGTGTATTCAGACCAGTGCGATGATCTGAAATAATTCCTGCTAGTGTTGTGTTCCCTAATAAATAAGTTTAACTATGATTCATATGGTACCCCATAACTCACTGATGAAGATTATTTCAGCCTTGCACTGCAAATATGGAAGGAGTCTCACTGAAAAATAACATTGATTTCTGATAACAAAGTAAGCCTAAATTTTCCTTGTGCATTTTGTTCCCACTAAGCTAACTTTTTTTTTTTCTTTGAACTTCTCACACTAAGCTTGCTGATAACTTTCATCATCAGAATTTCTGTATACCTATTTTGAATGTCCCTTTTCTTTCCAGTTTGTGAGTTCAACCCAGATGTACATCTGAAACTTACACTCCACAATGAGCAGAGATACTATCCCCAGACTCCTGCTGAAACACCTGACACCTTCAAAAGACTGCCTTTAAGTCAGAGCTCTCCTCTGGTTGCTGAGGAGAGAGCTTTCTAAGGCAAGGTGATAGATCTGCTCCTCTTCTCTTCCCAAAGAATAGAATTGGTCAGTTTATAGTGTTAACGAAGAAAATCCACTTAGTGTTTTACTTCTGAAAAAGTACACGGGTATGCAGAATATGACATGCCTGATCAGGTCGGTACTGCATTCAGTAAATCAAACATTGCAACGCTTTGGACACAACATTTCATGACTTTAAAAACCAAGCATTTTCCCAGTCTTATTGCTTATAGGGGACGGAGGTGCCTATAGTAAAGGCTACAAGTCTGAATGACTGTCCAGGAGGAGTGCTTAATAGCTGTTTCCTATAATATATGTCCAAGCCATGCCATTCATGCAGAGAATTTGATTGCCAGGCAGAAGACTTGCAGAGCTCTTCAAATTATAAATTAATCAGAATAATGTGATTTCTGTAMATTTAATACATTTACTTTCAAGGAAATTAAATACAGCATAGAATTTTATTGAAAAAATGTTTGGTAGTGTGACAAGACAAAGCTTGTAGTTAAGGTAAGTTAAGGAACTGTGATTCTTTCATTGGTGGCACAAGTTTAAATAATCATCTCAAAAACATGGTCTTGACATGTTGGGATTGATATCAAAAAGCACACCAAACTGTTGGGATGCTTTTTAAGAACTTGCCCTGCCTGAAAGATTGCTCCTTATGAAAGAGGCAGTCAGAAGAGGGATGATTAATATTGGAAAGAAAAAAAAAAAAATGAAGAACATGAACATACATTAACAAATACTGCAAGAATAGAGAAAATGTCTTCATCAGTGTCTGTTACTCAAAATAGTAATATTTCTGTCTGCCTCAGCCCAGAGGCTTAATGAAATACTTGAAGAAAAGATGTATTTGCCTACTGTTGAAAGAATAGAATTCAGGTAACTGGTGCAACTAAATTGTCTATCTTCATCAGTCAGTTAGTTATTCCTCTGCTCCTACGGTGTGAATGTCTCTCATAAGTCTTGGAACTATTACAGTGAGCTCATTGACCCATGATTTTTATCTCACTTTAAACACTAAGAGAAACAAAGAGCAAGACTTGTATTGAAAAGCTAAATTGGCAGTTCTTCCTGACCTGCAGACTGACCCTTTGTCTCATCATGAAGTAGAGATACTTAACTCCATTAGGATTTTACAGCACAGTAGGTAACTTAATCACATAATGGAGAAGCACACCTTTTTATTTCTTTCCCTCCTCCCCCAGTAGTAAGATGAGCTGCTTTTACACAGGTAACTTCTGCGTGGGTAGTAACTTGTTTGTGACACAACCAAAGTCAGTTTGGCCAGAGTGAGTACTGCAGCAGGAGCAGTGCCGAGGAGAGAGGCTCAGGTAGGAAAAAGAATGTTTTGTTCTTGTTTTACGTTCAAGATTAAGCTGTTTTAAAAAGAAATGTGTGTGTCAAAGAAGCTGGAGAAAAGTGTTAGCAAGTGGCTTCTTGTAGGCTTTTTCAGTCCCTGTGTCAGTTGATTCATGTGTACATCTGCTGGTAGAGTCATGTCAGACTGAATAAAGTTCTTAGAAGTCTCATTATTGTAACAGTTAAAGAAGTAATGCTGTAACTGTCAAGATTTTTAAATTTTATTTTGGCAGCTACATCTTCGAAGTATATTCACTTAGCTAAATGCTACATTGTAGGTAGGCCAATGGCCCACATTTTAAGGTTCTAATCTCTTCTACTGCCATTAGGAGTAAATTGATTAAATAGCTCATTTGACTCATGTTAACAAATTATCCCATTTGTCTAACAGTACACAGAATTAGTTGGACTAAGCATTCATATTYGGTGGGATTTGTTGTAATGCCTCCTGAAACTTAAATTTATTTGAACTTGAAATGACTTGAGAGGCTAATACCCTGACTGTAAGTTCATCTTACTAGTTGCTGGTGACTTTATAAACAGCATTAGCAAAGGTAGATTTTTTTTGTGTGTGTGCTTTTGCAAACCTTGAGAGAAAAAATGGAAAAAAGGAAGAAGGGGGGGGGGGGGAGGAATTAAATATGCAGTAGCACAGGATATGCTATTGTTAAACTTACCTGAATGATTTAGGAGGAATTTATGCTGAATCCCAAAGACTCTCTCCCATGGTACTGTAAAGTTCTTCAGTATTTGAGACTACTGTAGTTACTTGCTATGTTTCTATATCCTCCTTAAAGTACTCTGGCTCTGTTATGAGTCACTGAAGTTCTGGAAGTAATTTTATCGTTCATACAAACCATGGAAGTTTTATAATTAGTTCCAGAGAAGAGCAAGACTGGAAACCAGCAGATAATTAGCTAGAAAGAATGAGTCCCCATTAGCAGCTGAAGAATTTGGTAGAGTTTCGCTTGGAAACCACGTTGGCAGCTGTATGCTGGTTCTGATACACATTATGCTTCTGAAAAGGGAAACTCTGGCAAGTGATTTCCATAAAACAGCCAACTTCAGAGCCAGCTTGCTCCAGCTGGGCCATATGGAACCAGGAGCAGTGGCAGCCTTACCCCTCTCTCCCTGTCCTTCTCAATCCATATGGAATAGAAAGAAGCCAAGCTCCAGCAGAATTGGCGTGCTAATTTTGGTATCTAGCAAAGCTGTGCCTAGGCGAAAGAATGCTACCTGGGGCATCGCGGTATCTTATGAGCTCTTCTACCAGTTGTTGTAATGGTTCTCTGGAGATCTGTGCTTTTGAAGGGACTGGAGTTAAATTCTCGGCTTGACAAGTTCCAGAACAGGGTAACAGCCAGAAAGTGCAATCATGCATTTCTCTACCTCTTAAAAGTAATGCCTCATTCTGTTTCTACCAGGATATCTATGGTTTGTCATACAAGCTGCAGTTATCATTCTTATGTCAATTATGTAATGAGTGCCATGAGAAATTTTATCCAAAGAATTGGACGATACTGGTGTGCAACATCTAGCTCATTGAACTGTTGTGTGTGCTGGGAGGGAAATGTGAGGAAAAAGATTCTTTTACATTATTTTAGGATCAAAACTACATGTTGATAAGGCATAAAATTGCTACTCTGAAGTTACGTGGTAACAGTATGAGATTTTATGAAATGAGAAAGCATTTGTCTCATCTCAGATGGAACATAATTGTGCAATGCATGTCAGATAAAGGGGTTGTATGCTGTCTTGGGCAATACTGCAAGACTGCTCTTAATGAACAAATATGCTATTTTTCTTTCTGCTGCTTGTATTTTACATTTTAGGAAAAAATATTGTATGTCTTTTCTTAAAAAGTAATGCTACCTAATTAAAGAAACACATTGCTGTAATGGATGGAAGATCAGATATGTTTTTTCCAGATTTCCAATTCACCTCTTTTGCAGAAAGTAGCCTAACAGAAGAGACATTTTTAGAGTATTACTTCTTAGTGGCTGCATCTATAGTGTTCTGTATCAAGGTCTTCTGAGAAAACAGGAATCTAAATTTACCTATATATATTTTCTGTCTGAAGGCAGCTTTGGAGTTTGATCTAGAACGATCATGCAGATATTTCTAAAAAGAAACCTCAGTTCTAGCCCCTGCTATAAAGCCCACTCAAGGATAGCATACCTGCGAGTCCATCTGTCCTTACAGAAATAATGCTGGAAAAGACAAAGGAGAACGTGTGGGAGTATTTCCTAGGTGGGCCCCGGCATCGGTGACATGTGCAATTTCCAAGTAGGAATTCGCACACTCGTGAAAAAGCAGGCGGAAGAGAGGAGGAAGATTTGTTTCCTTCAGCTTAAGAGGAATCTGAAAGAGCAGATACCTTGTCAAAAAGAAAAAGGCAACGATGGGTTCCTAACAACTGGAGGAGTTGTTTGGGGTTAAATGGCTAATACACTGGATTGGCATCCAAAGGCGGTTTCTAAATAGAGCTTGCTGGTTTAGGCTAATCTGCTCTGCAGTGTTGTTATTAGCCATTTTATCAATACGAGCTTTTATTTATGGTTCAGGAACCAGAATTTCTTTCTTAAGAAATGCATGGTCTGAAAATTTTAGTCAATTCTAGAAAAACATAAAGATCAGAGAAATGTTAAGCTCCAGAAATCAGTCTAATTAGAATATCAGTAGCTGCTTTTCCAGTGTAACTGCAATAAGCATCATGGGAAATTAGCAAGATAATTATGGGAATTGTTGCTCAATGAACTTGACTGCTTATTTGGCAAATAGTCCATTTGTAATGAAATGCTTTGTGCTATGTTCTACTGTTCTCTTCAAAAATACTCTCTTAGTTTCTGTTCTTTATACCCAGTTCCCCAAATACTTTAGCCCATTTAAACTATTATGT
>JAYKAV010002927.1:0-103066 GCA_035582835.1 Phoebastria nigripes | reverse complement strand
TTTTTTTTGTTTTTGGTGGGGTTTTTTTGTTGGTTTTTTTGTGGTCAGTGGACGATCTCTTTTAACAGATTTTTAACAGAAGACACTAATAAAAAATGGTGATGCATACACATATTGCATAAAGAATCTTTTTAGTTATCATTGCTTTTTATTTATTTGCTGGTGAAAGATGGGTTAGTTTAGAAATAGACATTGCAAGTACACAAACTACAATTTCAAAAAAAGTGCTTGGCAGAAATAACTCAAGACATAAGCTTTCTGCAAGAGGAAATGAAAACAAAGGATGAGACTTGGCCAAAACTTGTCCTCATATGCATCTTTTTTCTTTTCCTCTTTTTTTTTTCTGCAAGGCAGGCATGAGATTGTGTACGATATTGTAAACTCTGATTTTTGTTATAACCAAGTAAATAAATTTGGTGTATGTTTTTCTTCTATCTGGGTGCTTTTAGCATACTTCTGATTCTACAGTTACTGTCAATACAGTTCTTACTGCTTTCTCTCTCATGCTGAGAGAAGATTAATAGTATATGTAAGAAAAAAAGAGAGGTACTGTATGAAGTTGGACTCTCAAAAGTCGTCTTATAAACCTGGGCTCTAACAGAAGCATACACTTACTGTTATTGTTTTGTATTTATTTAAAAGCTGCCAGTGAGGTTGGTATCATCCCTGGAGAAGAGAATCCTTATGCTATTGCCAAGTAGCATCTCTTTGATTAAACACATCAATTAATTCTGCTGTAATCTAACAAAATTTGACTTTAACCTTTTTTAATGTGGCATGTCTGTCTGTCTGTCATGTCTAAAAACAAGAATGTTTTTAATTGAGGAAATAATGCTGTGCACACCAAAGAATACTACTTTTTCTAGTAGAGATAGAGCAAACTAACCCCCTAAAATATCCCTCAGTGTGTTCTGGAGTGGATTTAGGTAGCACCGTTAGCCAGGAACTTTCATTTATCGCTGACAGCCGGTATTGTTGGAAGAGTTGTAGGACTCAAGTTGTGCTGCTTTTGGGGCATTTAAAGATCCACAGTAAATCTGGAAGAATAGCGAGTGCTCCAGTCCAATTCTCAGTTATGTTCTACCAAGTGAAAATTTTCTTCCTTCATCCTTGGATTACACTTTACACCTTAATCCATAATCCTGCACCACTGATGGCAAAGACAACACACCAATTTACACTGGATGCTGAAGCTGTGTTGTATGGCCTTTCTTTCTCCATGTTGTTGCGTGCGTAAGATGGACTGAATTGCTAACTGTTACTACACAAGTCCAGATGTGTTGCACCTAAAGTGATCTTAATGAAATGACACCGTTTTTCAAAGCTCTGGGAATCTTCACAAAGTAAGATGTGATATGTACGTGCTCAGGTAACCATTGTAAATCCATAATTAGGGGATGTGAAAATACTGTGCCATTTCCCTTTTTCATCTGTTTCTAATAGAATCCAGTAAGTACTTGAAAGCAGAGAGAATTAATGACTGAAACAAGTCAGCATGGAATTTATAAACCTATGTTTAAGTTACCTGATGTGGTGAGGCATTAATCACAATTTACAAGGAGGAGCAATTTTCATGTTTCTGTCCTGATATAGGTCAAAGTTGGGGTTTTTTGTTTGCTTGTTTTTTTAACTAGGCTTCCCTGCAGGCTAACATTGGCTCAAGAAAAGCTTAAATAGTGTTTTAAATAAATATACAAGGTAATTGGTTAAATTAAAATAAATGAAATTAATTAAAACACCAAACTCAAATTCTTCAGTATTTCTGTTCATGAAGTGCTACAGTGATAAATTAAGTGAAATCCAGAGTGACAGAGAAGAATGTACCTTAAAATTGCATTTTTCACTGTAATCTAAAGAAAGAATCAGTGAAGGAGAAAAAATGTAAAGGTATGGCAATGCTTTTAGTTTTAATTAATAGTGAATATCAGCAATATTTAATCATTCTTTAAGTATCGCAACACTCTGCGGTATGCTAATATGTGCTGACTATAAAAATGTTTGTGGAGGCTCAGAAGTTCACAGTGCTGTGACTCGTCTCTTCTAGATTATCACGGATAGTTCACTGCTTCCATCTGAATTTGTACAAATGTGCAAATCTCTGAGATGAACTAACACAGAAAAACATGCGTGACTTCTGGTTTTGCTGAAGTGATGCTCAGGAAAAACATTTATCTGGCTTCATTTTCATTTTTTTTTTTTCTCCTTGTAAAGCCACTCAAAATCCTACATTTATAAATCAGTGAACAATGTCATGTAATGAAAAGTATGTAATCCCATCAAGTAAAATTGAGATGTTTTATAAATTGTGATGATTGGTTTATGAAGATGCCTACTGTTCCCCCACCCCCTTTTTGATTTGGGCATTATTATACATTCTAGCTCTGAGTTTTAACCAGGAATTCATGCTGATTATTTTTCTTTAGCCATTAACGTAGGTTAAGCTCCTCACACATGAGGCTTATTGAGAGTTTTGCTCTTCTAAATAAATGCTACAGTGCCTCCAGTTTTATTACAAACTATTTTTTAATAATCATGAAAAGCTGTGTGAAGACTTTTTCTGTAAAAGCTAGGATGTACTTTTTATGGCACATACAAGGAAGATGTGCCAGCAAGAGACACAGAGTTGCCTGTTCCTTTTTTATGTTGTATCTGTAGTAAAAGGCCATACCCACATTTGGAGTGAAAAGTCTGAGTCTTTAAATTGCTAGAGAATGGGATCTGGTTTAGACTGAGTAAGAAAGGCTCTTTATTTTTCCTGGAACTGACAAAATGATGACTTAAATGCTGATAGTGCACTGACTTGGCAGGCAGATGGTACAAATACAGTATGCTGAAGAGTAATTCACTTACAGCCTTGGACATTAACTATAGACTATTCTGTTAAGAAATGACATAGTTGGCTGGTGGGATTCTCCTTTGTGTCTTAGCCCAGAGGCTGAAATGTGATTTTTTTGTGTGTGTTACGAAATGAGGATATAGCTTGAGCAGGTTTGGGCCTGTATATACAGATTAGAAGCCACGTACAAAATAGAAAAGTGTGTTGGGTTTTGTATTTCTTCTCTTCCCCCCCCCCCCGCCCCCCCTTATTTATCTTTGCATTTTCTAATTTCTTTCAAATTGACTAAGCCTGTAATGTTGAAGGTCCTCAGCTGCTCTGTAGTAATAGGACCATAGGGCTCAATCCAGCAAAATGCTGTGCGCTCCAAACCCAGTGCAATAAAGCACGTAAGTGCATACTTACAATTACGAATGTGATTGGTTGCAATGGGGATTTCCATTTAACTGCATGCTTGATTTCTTTCTGGGTTTGAGGGGAAAAAAAAAATGTAGTACCTTCTAGGGATAAGCTCCTATTAAGAATATATTTATTTAGTTGTTACTGTTGATGTAGTTTTGGGGTTCTACGTGCAGAAGTCATTGCTGTTTGATGTTGAGCGATCATGGCTCATCTAATGAATACTTGAAATACTTCTATTCCAGGTTAATTGATTTCTCATTAGCTTTTTTTAGTTTTTGTTTAAATTTCTCTAAGTTGGCATAGGTTTTTCAGTAGTCTAATAGGATGCATGATGGTCTTGTAATCCTTTGTTACATAAAATTGAACAAATTTGGTCAAATGAGCGTAAGAATTGAAAAATTTGATGGTGTAAATAGAGGTTCAATTAAGTAAGTCAGGTTGCTGCTTCTCCTACTCTATTGTTTGTGTGATCGATCATTGCATGAGCAGTATCCAAGTGTGTAATGACTGCTTTTAAAAATTAATGACCAATTCTGGGAGATCAACTCTTCATCTTCTCTTGGATTTAGGATTCCCAGGGGGTCCTTATAGGAGAAGGAATATTTCCCAGTTTCCCCTTTAAGGGAATGCAGATAGACTTAGTCCCCAATGCCTAGTACATGATTTTAACAAGGCACATAATTACAAACCATCACCAGTAAGATGTCATAACTCAAGTGCTGTAAACCCTGAGAAAGCAGGCTTGTTTAGTGTGTTGTAAATTGAATACCTAGAATTAGTGACTGTGATACCTGTAGTAACCATAACGCATCTGTGGGATATTTTGTCCAAGAAAAAGCAAAAATTTGTGAAACATAACAGAGGCAATAGCATTGAGCTTAGCAGTAAGGATAACTTTATGAATTCTTCTTAATTGTCTCAATGCTAATTCCAGAGTAGAATAAACGCATCCAAGGTTTTATGTTTAWCTGCTGTTGGAAATAGCAAAGAATTTCTGATGGTATCAAAAATCCTGTGTAGTACAACTAACCTCAGTACCCCAAAAAAAGTAAACTCTAACCAAACGTAAAGCAATTAAAGGTCCCCTCTATCTTACTGTGAGGTTAAAACAGTGAAATGCTGGGAAAGACAATCCAGTTCTAACTTTGTCACAGCAAGAGTTAGTCCATAAGCCTGAACTCTTCCATTGTACCATCTTGATTTGCTGTTAGTTTGCAGAGCATCACATGCAACTTTCACAAGCCTGCAATTGAATTCTCCTAAACTATTGCAAAATGGCTGAAATTTCTCTGAATTGCTGCCTGATTTATGATTAAAATGGTATTAGGGAGAAATACTGTCCTTTTCATAACTTTGAGGAAAGATTGGACATTTGACCTTGTGTTTACTGAAGACAATAGCCAGCTAGCTGCTTCTACCTTTCAGGCGAACTTGACATCTTGGGGCTTTATTATACATTTTCCTGGAGGCGTTGGCGCTTTCATTTTGCTTGATTTAGAATAACAGAAATGTTGTGATTAAAAGAACCAGCCAAAGCTAACTTCAGTGTTTACCCTGAAGCACGATCCCTGTGAACACATGGGGTTTATTCATCCAACCATTACAGAAATGGTTTTAAAAAATTACTCTTACATTCACTGATTTCATTGTCAATGAAGGCCCACAGCCTTCCCTGTGGGCCTGCCATTACAAAGAAAGGTATAGACTGAAGAAGAGGGGAAAACTTGTATGTCTAACTCAAACATGTCAAGTGCTCACTTCTTTGCTGAAGAAGAATAATGCATTTAATTAGACTACCATTGTGACAAATTGGTTGTGATGAGGCCATCTATCTCAGGAGAGTGATGCTAATCTTTCTTGTAGTTTAAAGGCTCTCCTGTGTTGGCATAAGATAGATAACTAATCTTTTTGGGGCCGTGGGAAAACAAGAAATTCTTCGTATTAAAATGATTGGATACTTCAATCGCCTTATATATGGGTTTTTTTTAAATGAGGAATGGTTTTGAGGACATAACAGTTTTAAAGGACTAGATCCCATTAATGCCTTGAGCACTGCAGAACTCAACTTGTGAGCGCCTAGCTTGTTAAAACCTCTGCCCCTATAGTGGAATCCTAAACCTACAGTTTAACTCTCCTGTACAGAAAGGAGAGAGTTACCCACCTGAGGAAGCTGGTCCTGAAAGTTACTGACTAAAGGACCACCTTGAACTAGCTGAAAGGAATCGCAGAGCAGTGTGGCAAATGCTTCGTGACTGAGATGCCTTCAGAGCCACTGAGTGCAGGTGTTGCTACTTTTGCTCTGCAAAACCAAGAATCCTTCCCTAAGAAAAGGTACTGACATTTCTTTCTCAGTGTTCAGCATGCCTGTTTCATTTCAGAGTGTGGCTTGCACTGCACCACCTCAAAAAATTGAGCAATGTAACAATTAGCAAAATCTTCACTAATTTTTATAATCATGTTTTCTACTACAGGGCTTGGCATAAGGAAAAATAAAGTATTACTCTGCTGTACTTGAAGAAAATTTTGAATGCTTGCTTTAACCTGATAGGAGTGGTCCTTAAGGATCTTGTGAAGTTCAGTAAAAATAAACACTATTGCCAAGACTATTGTAGATAATGCTGAATTGATACAGTTCATCGTAAAATGCAGAAGATCAAATAGGTCATCAGCCTTTGGTGAAACACATACATGCTCCTGACATATCACTGTTTCCTAAAGACAAATATTTTACCATTTCTAATGCTCCATCTTAGCCTTTTCTAAAGGACAGCTGCACTCTTAACTGCCCCCCTCAGTATCTTGTTTCCTAAACTTTTGACCATTTTGTTAGTCTCTGGTCTGTCTCTGTCTTCTGCTCATCCTGAGGCTTCACTGGAGCCGAGTGAAGCTTTGGTCTTCTGTCTTTCACATACAGCTTTGTTATTATTTCCAAAAAGAATTGGTAGTTTTGAGTCTCCGTGTTGTAGATAATCATAACTTAAATTTTAGACAGCTATATTAATSTCTCTTTTCATTGAATTTATGTAGTTTTAAAAAAATTTTGTGTCAATTTGATACTGTCCTGTGGTATGTCTGCCCATAGCAAGGTTCTCTGGGCAGACAGCTGCATAACATCAGCTAGGAGATTGAAAAGGTAGAAGCATGTGAAAGTTGGCGTTGACTATGAAGTGTTAACCTAGGTTAGGCTGTTGATCCAAACTGACCAAATATACTAGAAATAGACTGGGGGTGGGGGAAATAGCTTGTTGCTAGCTCCTTAGAAAGCATGGGCACTTCACTCAGGAAAACAATACCTGGACTTACTCTTCAAGGTGGTCCGAATGGCATCCAGCCAGTGGRTGCCTTTCACTTATTTATTACGAGCACAAATGCAAACACCTGTATGGTACAGCTGGGGTGCATGAAGATGAGTATACTTTGCCGGAACGTTAATTAGCCCTTGCAAGTAGCTAAACTCTATTAAACTGACAACCACAGTGCAAAAAGCATTAAAGGTCATGGGGGAATGTTAGATGTGTGGTAATTATTTCCTGCTGTTACATACTGAAGTGTCAGCGTACCTATAGAAATCAGTGAGATTATSTTTCTAGAAAGAGCTGTTCCCCCTCTTCCTGCAGGTTTACCTTCAATAACATTATAACAAAGATTCTGCAAGGACTTTCACGTTTTTACAAGGTGAATATATATTGAATTAACTCTCTTATCCCAACCAGTTAAAAATTAGTCTTATAAAACTGAAGTTTGTATTGATGAACAATTAATCAGATGAGTAGTCCTGTTGAATAAAGGCTTAAAGCAATAGACCTATTGGGAAAATCATTACGTATCTAGACAGGTGATATCGCAGAAGGAATCTATTTATTTATTTTTACTGTAATTGAAATAGACCCCAGAACACTGTGAAGATAAGAATGCTTATGTGAGCTGATCTTTATATAGCCATTTAAATATCACATRATTTGTTCCTATATTAAGTTGCAAATGTGGAGGCTCAAGTGCAAGTCTTCCACACTGTTGGCCCTTCCAGTGGGCTGCTGGGACAGATAAGCAATTGGAGCTGCCATACGCTTGGAGGATCACTGATTAACCTCACCTGGGTTRTACATAACAGAAACGGTGTCATCTTGCTTCAACTTATGTTTGTTAAATATAGCATCTGGTAAAATAAAAAGAAAGAGAGTGAGTGTGTATGTGAAAATAATCAGCTTGAAACACCTTGTTATTCAGACTGAAGGATAGCTGTTTTCTCCCAAAGATCAGATTAAGGGGCTTGAATAGTCCTGCTGGCTGCCTCGCACAATGCTATCATTACTTTTAGCAGCAAATGAAGCATATGTGCCTAGGAGATAACTTTAAACTAAGAAAATTCCATTTTCCAATGGTAGCTTCAGAAGTCATGATATGTATATATGTAATAAGTTAAAAGGAATTCTGCTRTATCATTTCTCAGGATGTACTGTTTCGGCCAATACATGTTGGGATTTTGTACACTCACAGACTGAGCTCATTTGCTGGAGTCAGAGTTTAGTTGATATTCCAGAGTATGTAAACATCTGCTTAATGAGATCTGATTACTACGATAGTATTTAAATGACTGAACTTTGGCAACAATTTTTATGCTGTGGTATATCTTGAAATTAATCTAGTTATGTCTGGAGGCACGCTTCAGTTTTTCTAGGAGGTAGAATCGGTATCTAAAGAGCTGTCTCTTTTCCCTCTGCCGTTCCCCTTTCCCAGACCTCTAGCCTTCCTGCTACATCCAAGCAGGAGAAGCAAATGCAAATATTAACAGAAAGCTGTGAAGCATGTTTTAAAGGAAACACTGGGAAAACAAATGTTTACTCAGCGACTGATCTGTAACTTAAGATGTATTTTATTAAAAAAAATTGTAATTGAGAGGACACCTATGAAAAAATTTTCTTTGCAGAAGGGACATTACCATCAAAGAATAAAGAAACAGGAGCCATACTAGCAATAATGTAACGCGCGTAGCCAGTGGGRAAACATGACAGAGTTTTGCAAAAGCTAAAAAACCAAAAACAACAAAAAATCCACCCTAAAAAAACAAAGAAAATACGCTTTTGGGACTTGCTCCAAGAGGTGAACCAAAATAGACTTTGGCAGTTGGAAACAAGAGCTCTTCTCCCTTTCTCCTACATACTGCAAACGTGACGTTTGTGCATTGTATTTGCTGATAACTGCCCTTGTTCTTCCCTTATTCTTGTATTCCCTGATAAAGTGTCGGTGCCATTTCTGGTTATGCTGGTTTATATCTCAGCTCGTGCCATAGTCTACTTGACACCATTCAGGTGAGATGGCTACTTATCCGTCCTACCACAAAAGCACAGCAGATGACATGTTTTAGTTTCTAGTATGTATGAAGTGAATTGTAATGCTTCCCTGGGAGTTACCCATATTTGCAGGTAGACTCTGTGAGTATCCGTAAACCCCTGGCGATAATGTCCTGCTGTAGATGTGAATGACTGTGCAGCAGAGGACTGCTTTCTCTTCGGTTTCTACACAGTTCTTTCTGTGACACAGTTTGAAATTCCTTTTAATGACTTTTTTTTYCCCCCCCAGTAAACTGCARTACTTGCCTTAAGAGAAGACAATAAAGAAAGATGTGCAGAACTGTGATCCTAAATACTTAAAGCAGTTTCATGATGTCTTGTCTGTTTTTTTCAATGTAAGCTGAATAATTGAAATTGCATATGAAACTAATCTTTGTCTTTTTGAGAGGAATTTTTGAGGACTCTTTTAAGCATGACGCTGGAAATGAACACCCTGGGTGTCACAACGGCAAACAAATTATGGTATAGATTGCTATGTTAAAGCGTAAGCTGCTAAGCTTTTTCTCTTTGTTGTTCTACAATTTTAGAAGCCCAGTCTCTCAGGCTGTTTGCTGGGTGCACAGTAAATTTCAGTCAATTATTTCTGATAGGGCTGATTTTTTGCACATTTACAACTAAATACTGCAGGAAATCCTCTTTGTATAGAAAGTGCTATGCATGGGTTTTTATACCAAGAGAGAAGTATCATCCCCTACTTCATAAAAGAATAGATGAGAACCATATGTATGTTCCTATGCACAAAGAAGAAATTATTTTGATACATGGATAGAATTTGATATACATGGACAAAGAGCAAAGTCTAGTCTTCTGCCTGAGTTAGAASTGTGCTCCCAGAGGTATTTTCTGAATCTTCCCCATCTGACCAATGATTAAGAATTGGGATTTAATGCAAAATGACTTTATAGATTAATTCAATGAGAATGTTTGAGATTGCAACATTAGTAGGGCTTTTGGGGTCACTATTTAAAAAAAAATAGATAAATTAGTGTCTTTAAAATTGTGAGCACTTCACAGAAGAATTCCTCTAGCCATAGCCTGCAGCTCATCATTGACAAGTCCTTTGGTTTTTGGTCTTTTACCTACCCCTGACCCTTTCTGTGAAGGGTCATGTAATACTTTACCACCATGTGGCAAGAGTAGGGAAAATGAGCATATTTTCTCTGCAGTCCTGAATGATTCATATCAGGAATAGTACAACAGCTCTAATGAAAAATAGTCTGTGTTGCTGAGTTGAGTGTTTTGCATTAACTTGCATGGGTTGTCACAAGTGCTACTAGTCTTACCTTTAGCATACAACTCAAGTGGCTGAATTTTTTAAGTGGTATTGCTCTATAGCATGAACATTTACTACTGCAAACAGCTAGTTTCTCACACGTGGTTGAAGTCCATACTCAAGACATTCTTCTACCAGGAGGAACTGCTGCAAATCAAATTACTGATGACCCAGAAGCTTACCGGTTAGCTCAGCTGTGCTTGGCTCTGGCGAAAATTTCAGTCATTCATTCTTGGTTTGCTTTTTTCAAATCAGTCTTGGGACCCCATTGAAATTCAGCAGTAAGCCACTTCCCTGCAGCAAGGAGAAACACTTCAGAAGAGCTTTTCTGATAGTTTGTAAGCACTGCCATGATGCAACACCTGAACAGTTATTTTTTAAAAACGCCTTGTATAAACCTAATATGCAAACAAGTATTGAATATGACATTAGTTTGTTAGAATTGCTGCCTCTACAGTGCTTAAGAGCTGTTGTAAGACTGAGATTTAAAGTACTTTGTTTTGTGTGTGGTTGATGGATTCTGCAGAAAAATGGGGGTGGTGTTATAGGAGCATTAGCTGTCTTCAACTGTTTGAGTTAAATGTGACAAAGCACTACTGCCATAATTATACATTGGGAATTTTGAAGCAGAAAGTCAAAGGTTGGCCTCTAACAAGTACCTATAGGAATTCCCAGTAAATTGTGGGGTTATTTTGTTTAGTTTTGTTTTAATCTATTGACTAGGCATCTATTCTGTTAGAGCCAAATTTGTGCTTTAGGAATACAATAGATGGAAATTATTTTTTTTTTTTTTTTTTATAATCTCAGCTGGGTTTTTGCTGTTGATCATGGGAAGGATGTTTTTATTAATATTTCTTGGTTTCACAACCTCTTTTTGTCAATATTTTGTTTGATGGAGATTTCCTGACCAGTTTGGCTTGCACGCTAAGTTTCTCAACACTGAAATGTAAAAGTAGGCGCTAGGTACCTATATTAAACATTTCTTAAATGAGTATCAAATACTGGACAAACCTTGTCAGGTCTGAGCTGTTTATCCAGCTTTTTTCTTCAACTTCCTATTCAGCTGTCTCTAGGCATGTGTATGCATCTCTTCTATCGGAGGGGAGGTGGGATTTGCATTATGCAGGAAGGAAACCACAGTCCTGGATACATCCTGAATATGTGCTGGAAGTAGAGGGAGATAAGGAGAAAATGTCGCAACGAAGCTTTTTTTTATACTTTGCTGGCCTTGTATGTGAGTTAAATTCAAGGAAGAGTATTGGTCTTACTCAGCTCCGTCATGATCCTGTGCTTTAAATGTACTTCTTACTCCTGTAAGGACGGATGAAACCCCCAACTGGTGAGAGACCTTACATTGCTTTTTCAGAGTGAGTTCTGCTTTTTAGTTTTACCTCAACAGTCCTTTTTTTTTTTTTTTCCTCTGCTTATTACTGGGCAGTCCTTTTCCTGGGTCTTTCCTGTGCTGACCTTTCTCACTGGCAAAGTGGACTTTTTCCCTTCCCTAACAAGTCTAGGAGGTTTGTCTAAGGAGGGGATATGGTGAACTGAGTTATTTGTTCTAAAGTCTCCAGCCAATTAAAGGTTAATTGGTAAGAAATTGGCCAAAGCTGCAGTGAGAGGATGAATGCACACAGCATTGCTGGCCTACAAGCAATATAAAAATCTATAAAAAAGTTTTAAGCTTTTAAGATTATGCTGGGCCATTTCAGAATCCAGGGCATGGTAATTCTTGGCAAATGGTGGACTTTGAAAAGTAGATCATCTAGAGAAAAAAGATTATTGTAATTTCCTTAACCTGCAGCAGGTCAGGGTATGACAGAGAAGTTGTCAAAGGTTTGGTTTGTTTGTTAGAAGGTTCATTAGAGTTTGTCACAAGATTGTTTGGTTTGTTGCAGAGGGAAATGCAAAGGAAACATTTCAATAAACCTGGTTAAAACTGTCATTGTGCTTCTGTGCTAGTGGATAACACAACTTTTACTTTTTCCCCCTTTCCCCCTTTCCCCCTTTCCCCCTTTCCCCCTTTTCCCCTTATGAATGCTAATCATGTGGCTTGCAAATAAGTGACCTCATCAAACAATGTGCTTTTCATCAGTTGCTTTCATCTGGTCTGGAACACTTAATTTAAATAAATAGAAGTTATTTTTCCATTGATTTGAAATTTTTAGAATAATTTCCTTTTTCCCAATTAACCTCAGTGTGATGTCTTCTACTTTACAGTGTTTGATATAATCACAATAGAAACATAGATCTCCCTTCTTTCTTTAACTTTGTGTGTTGTTTTGCGAAGTAGATTATCACAAATTAAGTTATACTTGCTTTCAGATTTCTGTAGTGCTATTGTGTAGTCCATTACGTACTTGTATCTCATGTTTTGGTTGCGTGTTTGCATGCAGACTTAGCTTCTAAAGTTTTACCTGACCTTTAAAAAAATAAAAGAGTCCAAGGATTGGACTCTCATCTTCTAGAAACACTGGGCCAGTGATAAAATTTGGTCTTTCCAGCATGCTGAAAAAACTATTGCTAGGATTCAAATCCTGAGGAAGACTGTCAGACAAATGTGCCACATGAGTATTCGTTTCAAAAGCTAAATAAATGAAGTGTATCACCAATATCTGTCCTCTTTACTTTCTTTGCGCATTTTTTAAAATAGCCCAAATTCCCAGCTTCTACCCCAGAGTGTTTCCAAAGCTGCTCTTGTTCTTTTTCTACTTTTTTTTTTTTTAAAAAAGGTTTGCCTTTTTCTACCTATCAGAAGTAGAACTTAAAAGTGCAAAGGTTATCCACTTATAAGAACTTCTCTTCTTGGGTGAAAGAAGAGGAGGACAAACAGCTCATCATTCRTTCTTGTTCCACTGACAGGTCACCAGCGTGAGCTGAGAAAGCTAGAGATTGCTAGTCTCTTATATTTTCCAGATTATCTACTGGAATAAGCATGCATCTGTACATCATCAATAAAATAATCAGAGAATACATTATCAAATAGTCAGCACAAGGAATCAGAAAAAGAAGAATTTTTATTTTACTAGAAAATTCTCTTAATTATTCAAGAATGCTACCGGAATACAGTAGCTGTGCAGACTTTTTTTTTCTCTTGTCTTTCACAACAGATAATATGGGTTGTCCAAGAGAGTTTTTTGGTTGTGCTCAATGCAAGGAAAGCTGCCTTGTGTGATTGCATGACTGAAATGGGAAGCAAACTTAAAGCATTTTGGTATGCCTGTGCAGCTGAGACCTTAATTTATATTCCGTTTCTGTTCTACCGGTGAACCTACTGGAAGGTCAGTGATCAAAATACTAAGGTTGATTTTACTGTGGTAATTAATTTTCTTCATTAACCTGTACATTGTCAAGATACAACTGTGTATATTTTTACATCTGTATTTTCTTGTTATTGGTGATCTTACTACTGTATTGGTGGAAGTAGCCGACATGAAAATGACTATTGCTATGAGGTGCGTTGCCACTTTTCTGTTTTATCTATGTGTACTTTAAGCCTAGGATTAATTTTATCCCTAACAAGCAAAGAAACCCTGCACAAAATTAAAAGCCACCATTAAATTCAAAGGGACAAAACACCCCTATTAATTTGAAAGGAGTGGTTTGCTGTATTGGGGCCGGTGGCTCAAGGCCAAATGGGTGGTTATACAAGTGTGAAACAACCAGGCAGATTGAAATCACTGTCAGTCCTTATCGACTGGTAGAAAATGCGGTGGTTCTTGCTCACACATCTAGTCGTGCAGTTGTTTGCGAACACATGGATGGGACCCCTAGCACGGTCTGTGGTGTTATCCGTGACACTGTTGGATACAACAGCAACGTTTCCAAATCAGTTTTTTTAATTAAACATACTGCATTTAAAAGCAGTGACACTGAACAGACCATTTTTTTATATGAGCTGTGGCTTGACAGAATGCTGGATCATCATGTGTACACAAAAATTAGACTTTAGTTTTTATTCCCTGAACTTTTCTTCTCCCTTTCTATAAGGTAAGATTCTATCAAGGCCTCATTTGAGCTGGAGGATGGTATTTTAATTGAGTAAAAATGAGTCTGTCAGCCATATTCAAAGACAAATCTTTACTTTGAAGTAATTAAATTGTCTGGATTTGTTATTATTTTTGCACTATAACTTCAGAACTGGAGTTAGCATTCACAGTCAAATGTTCTAGAACAGTTTATACAGCTGCTGTGTCCAGCTGTCTGCAGGCTTGATAACAGAATTTCAAGATTATTTATCTGCTTTGCTTAAATATTGCAAATTGGAAAATGCTAATGTTTCAGTGAAATCTTGTATTTTCATTCTATCCTCTTTATCCTCTAGATACTAATTTTATCTACTTTATCCTCTCACATTTCATGAATTATAGTTTCTGGGTGTAGAAGTAGTATTTTCTTGCTTCTAATATCTGCAGACTAATGCTGGGCAGCCTTTTTTCCTACTTCCTGGCTAATCAGCTCTTGTGATCAGATACTGCAAACCACCATTTCATGGGCATTCTCTGAGCTGTGATGCATCTATGGAAAGTCCAAATCTTGCAATAAAGCTTACCCGGTGACTGTGAGACAGATTACATACATTCAAAAAGAAGTGCTTGCAGGCACTTGCTTTTGAGGTCTCTGTGCAGAAGTGAGAACCAAATAGTGTGGAACAAACTTAACAAATTTAACACTAGGTCTGCACTGGTCCTATAAATTTAGTGTCTTACCCCCCACTTAATTTTTTTGTTCCCCTTTGTGGCGAAGTGTTTTAACTTTCTTCAAAGTTAATATTCTCTATTCTGTGGATAAAATGCTTTCCTAAATAGCAAAGTGCAGTTAAGGTGTATATTCTCATCTTAAAGAACACATCCCACCCTCGCCGCATCTGTAGCCTTTCCTGTCAGCCCCATATAGGGTTCAACACAGATATGTACATAGCAAGAAAGAAGCTTCAGTGAAGATGCAGGCTCAACTAAATCACCCCTTAGTTACAGATTTATTTACACAGACATCTTGAGAAATCTGAAGAGCAAGTATTTTGTCATGTTGGAGATATCACTATTTCTTATGCCTCATTCTGATTTCCTTATCATACTAAAATTGTGTTCATACTGGGGTGGAGGTATACGGGAGAGAAATTATAAATAAATTATAAATTATGTGTGGTTTGTTTTTGTTTTTTTTAAATCTGTTTGTTTGTTTATTTACTTCCTCCCCCCAATCTTTGTGGCTTGGCAAGTCAGTGTGATTGAACATTTGAATAAATCTTAGTCCTTCATTCCCTCCTAGATTTTTCTCTGTGTACTTCAATCATATTGCAGGAGTTGACATGTATATGTCCCACTCAAATCAAAATAGAAAGTAAACATTGATAAGGTTATGCCATAGCTTAATAAAGCTAAGTCCTGATATTGCAGGTAAATGAGTGAGTAAAGGAGCACACAACTTCATGCAAGGAAGGATTTCTCTGGGAAAATGTGTTTAAACTTGGTGGGGATTTTTCTGTGCTCATATTAAGCTGCTAGAATCACTTAGCAGATGCTCTTGAGCCTGATTTATCTGCAACTATATTTGTTTTGTTGTTGTTCAGGATTTTTAGATCTTATTATATTTATCTGAGTTTCCATGTTGTTTGAGCAAGGAGCTAAAAGTCAGAAAGCAGTACTCCACGAGCACGTCTGACACTGCAGGAGCAGCATTGTTCTCAGGAGACCTAGCAAACGTCCTGCCAGGTCTCCCGTGTCAAACAAAGAAGATGCCGGCGTGCAAGAAGAAAACAGGCCGAGTAACTGACTGAGATAGGAAAGCTGAGGTCTCGTTAAACATCCCATTAAGTTTGTGGAGATAATAAGCTGTTATACAAGAACATTTCTTCACCTAAACTTTATTAAATTACATGCAATTGTGTCTAGGTAACATGAAAAAATAAAAAATACATTACAGTTCTGTACTACAGAATAACAAAACCCAGAATATAATTTTTAGTGTTGATTTTCTACCCATTTAATCACGTACTTCATGTCCCTGAGAAAGTGTGCAAATTTTGATAATACAAGCTTGAGAAGTGGGCCCATGTGAACCTCATGAGGTTCAACAAGGCCAAGGGCAAGGTCCTGCACCTGGGTCGAGGCAACCCCCGGTATCAATACAGGCTGGGGGATGAAGGGATTGAGAGCAGCCCTGCCAAGAAGGACCTGGGGGTACTGGTGGATGAAAAGCTGGACAGGAGCCAGCAATGTGCCCTCGCAGCCCAGAAGGCCAACCGTATCGTGGGCTGCATCAAAAGCAGCGTGGCCAGCAGGTCGAGGGAGGTGATTCTGCCCCTCTGCTCTGCTCTGGTGAGAGCCCACCTGCAGTACTGCGTCCAGCTCTGGAGCCCTCAGCACAAGACAGACATGGACCTGTTGGAGCGGGTCCAGAGGAGGGCCACAAAAATGATYGGGGAGATGGAACACCTCTCCTATGAAGAAAGGCTGAGAGAGTTGGGGTTGTTCAGCCTGGAGAAGAGAAGGCTTCGGGGAGACCTTATTGCAGCCTATCAGTACTTAAAGGGGGCTTATAAGAAAGATGGGGACAGACTTTTTAGCAGGGCTTGTTGCGACAGGACAAGGGGGAATGGTTTTAAGCTAAACGAGGGTAGATTTAGACTAGATATAAGGAAGAAATTTTTTACGCTGAGGGTGGTGAAACACTGGCACAGGTTGCCCAGAGAGGTGGTAGATGCCCCATCCCTGGAGACATTCAAGGTCAGGTTGGACGGGGCTCTGAGCAACCTGATCTAGTTGAAGATGTCCCTGCCCACGGCAGGGGGGTTGGACTAGATGACCTTTAAAGGTCCCTTCCAACCCAAACTATTCTATGATTCTATGTTATAAGCAAAGTTTTTGTTGATTGGTTTTGTGATTGTGTCTTAGTTTGGCATTTTGCAACTGCTTTTTAGTTTATAGTACCTGGAAAAGCCCACACATATACACTTAATGCATTAACTTGCTAAAGTTTGGAGTTTGGACTGAGTTTTCCTGTTTTAAAAATCAAACATCTGAGAATTTTATAATATGAATTTTATTTGACAGGGGGGGTTTGTGTTTACATGCGTAGTATCATCAGAAGTGTTTCTAGCTTCACCTGTGTGTCCCTGAAGTTAAAGGCTAGATACTTTGTTTACGCTGTTCTCATTACTGGGTACATTTGCATTGAAACAAGATAATTACAATACCTTCTGCTTACAGTAGATTCCCCATGTACTTTTAATTAGATACAACCTCCTTGGTTTCATTTTGTGAACAATTACGTAGCTTGCTATGCAATGTTAAATAGTTTGTGTTTCACCCCAGAAGTGTGTGAAGTAATTCATAAATACGATAGGATCATAAAATCACTTTGTCGGTATAAAATTGCAGATGGTGAAAAGCAATCCAGAAACACCATGGCCAGGGATATACAGTGGAGGAGGTAGGTGCTCCCAGGAGAGGGAGGGAGACTTGGAGCTGCACGGGGCAGAGGAAAGCAGAGAGGATTCATCTATTGCAAATCTTTCTCTCCCTCCCTCCTTGCCTCTGTCCCCCACCCCTCGTGGCAGTGAGAGGAGCTTCCCTGGAAATTGCAGAATTGGAGATTTCAAAGGAGGCTAATAATGCTGCTTAGAGCAAGCGGTTCTCAGTGGGAAGAGGAAGGAATGTCTTTTTTATGCTGTGTATCTGTAGATCTGTGGTATCCTAAATGTCTGAAGGTTCTGTTGATGTCTTGCAGAAGGACAAACATAGTGCGTTATGCCACTCTTCTGTTGCTTTGTCCTGCTGTAGCTGCTGTGGCTTTGCTCTCATTCATTTCTTCACTATGGGGAGCTTAGAATTAGCTTGTTAAATGCTCTCAGTACCTTAAGCAGGGCACTCTGCAACCGCTTTTGAAATGCTCACTGGGTTAGCAAAGCCTTTGGGGTTTTTTGCCCCCATTCTTTCTGAGCATTTTCTGTGCATCTTGCCTATCTCAAGTGTCACTCTGCATTTTCCCCACTGGATCTGTGGCTACTTTATTGTGTGTTTCACTTTCTTAACCACTGTGGGTTTGGGCTTTTTTTTTTTAGCTTCTTTCTTTCAGCAGTCAGTTACCAGTAGTATGCAGTAGGAAAAAAGCTTGTCCAAAACCAATGATTTTAACACAATAACCAATTTAGTGCCAATAGTGCATGCCTAAAGACTGACCTTGATGCTAAGCCTGGTCAAGTAATGGTTCAAATCTCTCTAGTCTCTTTTGCCCATTCCTTTTTCTTTCATGCGGCTTCCATCTCTTTTGAGAGTATAATTGTTTTAAATATACCAGTCATGTTATGATCGCAGCTTGCATTCATATATTTTGTCGAAGAAAAAGAAGGTGAATAAAGGATTTGTTTCCCATACATGTACACTGTACTTAACAGCGTTCAGAACAATTGAACAGAGGGGTTGCCTGTAGGCCTAAGGGGAGCTGAAAAAATAATTCTGAGCAGCATCCAACCTACTTAATGTAAATTCTTCTCCAGGAGAGGCACGCAAGTTTAAAATTAGTTTCTGATGATATTCCATTTCAGGGCAAGCTTCATGGCACTATGTTCATCTTGTCAGCAGGAGGCAGAGCCCTTCCTATTTCACCAGACAATCTGCGGCAGCCCTTCTCCTTTCCCTGTGCCACAGCGCAGTGCCAGGCAGCTCACCCCTCAGGTTGCAGTCACTTGAAAATATTTGGGAAACTATCAGAAACAGGGAGTTTTTCCATTTACTTTGCAACTAGCATGGGATAGTCTTCTGAAGGAAGTCTTAATTGGAGCTAAAGGAGCTAAGCCTGCATCTGAATCCAGACATTTGTTTTCTTTGATAGTAGCCAGTCTTGGCCATCTCAGCAGAAAGTTCACAAAGATTATTCTGCTTTCATTCCCAAACAAGTTTGTGGTTTTTTATCAGATCCTAAAGAGCAGAAGCAGCCTTCAAATCTGGTGACTTTGTACTGTTACCTCACTGCATAGTTCTAACAGCTTTTTCATGCATTTTGATGTTTGGGCTTTTAATTTTTAAACCAGCTTCTCTATTACTGATGAAAAGTCAACATCAAAGATACTAATTTGGAGGCAGGTCTTCTCCGTGTCTAAAAAAGAAACAGAAACATTCTAGCTATCTGATTTCCAAGGGAATGCTTAATTTTATTATGCCAAATGCAGGTGCTACATATTAAATGGTGAAACTTAGCTAGCAACAGTCACTCAGAGTTAGAAGGCCACAGTATAATGTAATTTTAAAATGGAATGTGTGGTTTATGCATATGGAAAAGGATAATAAAAATTCTTGATTTTTGTATTACCATTTGCATAGTTCAGAAACAGAATGTCCCCCGTCTGTAGTTGACTGCAAGGTCAGAAGGTTTCCAGTTTTAATGAATTGAAAATCTCTTTGTTATGACAAATCCTACTTTCTTGAGGAAATGTATTTTTATTTTGCCCTTGCTACAGTCATTCACGTTTGATATAAAATGACACATACTCCTTCAATAAACATAATGCCGCAATGTGGTTGGGCTTCATGCCCTTCTATATTGTGCTCTGTTCCTAGGTGTGGTATCTATACCCAGCCTATCATAAGGACACCAATGTGAGTATGACATTAGCTCAGATAAAAGCAGTTGCCAGCTGTCTACATCTGAATATTGCACCTGTTTTACTCTGATGATACTGTCTCCCAGCCTTCACATCCAGACTCATTCTGGAAGGCATCGTGAGTGATTATGCAGTCTGCGTCTGGCAGTATACCTTGGCAGGTGTAAAGAGTGGTGTACCCTTCCAAAGGTGTAAGTAGCACGTTGAGTATTCCAGAGGGCTCAGGTGCCCTGAGATGTTTCACTGCACAGCTTCTGCAAGAGAATGTCAAAGCATTACTTCTTGGGCTATATCTTGTGATGGGCTTTTTCTGTGATTTCTGTGCTTTTGCACCCAGCATAAATAAGCAAATCGTTAGTTTCATTGCATCTGTTATTGTTCTCTATGCTGTATGGTGAACAGAAGCATTTATCTTACCTCAGACTCCAAGCACTGGATACGTCTCAGTCGTCATATATGTTATTTTGAAAACTTCATTTCTGTGTCAAAAATACAAATGCTTCAAAGCAGATTGCAAATGCCCCCTTAATTCCCCCTTTTCAAGAGATAGTGTCGTCTTCTACTTCATCTCATCTGCAGAACTCTCAATTGACATTGAGGCTTGAATGCTAAAGACATCTACTAAATTGCCAACTTAATCATCTCAGAAGACAGGGCAAACTCTAGAGCTTTTCTCAGTGCTTCATTTATCAGTTACCGGACAGGGTACCCTATCTTATCCAGTTTGACAGACTGCCAGAAGGTGGGCAATTGAGGGGAAGAGGCTGGCAAGAGAAGGGAAAGGTGAGTGTCATAAGTTACCTGCGTTATTAAGGTGGAGTGAGTGTTCTCAGCGAGGGATAAATAGTGGTACAGAGATTGTATTTCATTATCTGTCGGTACAGTGAGTGCTTGTCATGATTTTGTGAGTAGGAGGGAGGCTGTTTAAGCTAGAAAGGGTGCAGCAAGTTTGTAAACCTAAAGAAAAAAGATGCAGAATCAGAAACAGCTTTCCAGGGAAGATCATCTGTGGAAGGTGGGAGGGGGGCTGTGTTTGTTTTAATACTGCAACAGCTACGGTCAGTATGGAGTCTGATTGTTAGATGTTCTCTAGACATGTTTTATTTAACTTTCTTCTTCTTTATTTGATTCCAATTTTTATAATTTTAAAATCGCTAATGTACTTGGAGAGAACAAACGCAGGTTTGAGAGGGTTTTTTTGCTTCAAACTTGACTGTTGGTAAGATTGATTTCTGAAAACTCTAGCAAGCTCAGCACATGTTCCTTTTCAAGATAAAGCGGATGTACTTGCAGGGTGTTTGCAAACAGGAAAAGTCAGGAATCTCCAAAGTTAGAAGACGCCAGCAGTGAGGTTGCTGTGCAGGATATTGGGGAGGATATTCATTGACCATGAGCCCTGTGGTGAGGGAAGAGCGATAAATAGGCACCCACAGCCACAGCTAGTAAATGTTGTCCCCCAAAAACGTATTTTAACAAACTGAATAGAGAATAATTTTTTCTTTAATACTTTAGTAGGAGTACAATGATAGGAACTAACACTATTTAGTTTTGTGTGAACTGCTCTTTGCCTCTTTCAAATATTGTACCTGAAGAGTTTCAAGCAGAAGAACTGATTTTTCCCAAAGGTTGTTAAACAATATGGCAAATTTATGTTTGCTTATGTAGCTTCTATTACGCTTCATGAACACTTCATGAATGCTTTGAATGCAGAAAATGTCTCGGTCAACTTAGAGAAAGCTAAAACCACAACCTCTAGTGTTTTGGCTTTGTTGGTTTTTTTCCTTTCCTTTTTTTTTTTTCTTCCCCCCCCCCCCCCTTTTTTTTTTTCTTCTCCTTTTTCTCCTCTGCTGTAAGGTTTTGTTTCGGATTGTTTACTTACCTAAAATAAAACTGTCACAGTTCTCCTCAATCTTGCAATTGTTATTTATCAATCTAAACGTGCGCTAGCTGAATAGAGGACCAAAATGCTTTAGACATGTTTTGTTAATTTTGTTGTTATTAAAATTTGTTCTAATTCAAGCCTACGAAGTAGATTTCTAAGTCATGGTTGTCTTTTCAGCAGCAGTTGTCCTTGCTGGTTTTTTTCAGCAGCAGTTTTCATTTGTTGGGTACGTGGAAAATATGTGCACTGAGAACTATACGTTTGTGACATCTCTGTGAGATGATGTTTCAGGGTTGCCACTGGGAGTCATCTGTGTGGATGATGGGCCTGGGAGTTCTTGGGCCAGCCAGGGAATCCATGGTCTGAGCGCTCTGGGTGTGCTCGGAGATGCAGCCCTGATGCCCAGCTGCACCACGCTTGTAACTCAAGGACAAACTGGACTTTCATATGTACAACTCACACCTTAAATCCCATAGCTCTTGTGGCAAGAACTAAAGACTTCCCAAGTGGAAGTGACTAGTTGTCACTAGATGAATTATGCTTTTAGTGGTTTTGTATGAGTCAGATTTTATCTATTTCTTTGGAGACTTTGATCGATGTGATATTTATTACAGTATCCATATTATGTAAATAAGTACAATTCTCTTGTTACAGCTGTACAATGCAAATGTAATTATCTTTGAGGAGGTACAGAGTATGGAATCTGTTAAAGTGTGGAGTTCCTTACACCTTGAAGAACAGTAGCAAAATTTAAGTGCTGGCTCAAAAAGGTTATTAATTAAATCTTGATTTAGATACAGATAAAAATAGGTCTATTAAATGCATGCTCTTTAATTAGGTCTTCCTTTTAAAGTCATGCAAAACTTACGTAAATTATTATACTAAGTATTGTATGCTTGTAGTATAGAAATAGTGAAGTTTATATTTAACATTCCTTAATGTTAATAAGTCAAGAAGTTGTTTAACAACGCTAAACCCTAAGAATGTTGTCATACTTGCAAACCACCTGAGTACGTGAACAAAACAATCGACAGATGCCTTGTTCTGTGAAACAGAGAAAAGTATCCTTTCTGTCTTCTGAGCTATCCAGTTCTCAGCTGTTTGTAAACTGTATCAATTTTTAAGGTCTTTCACAATGTTTTTAATATTTTATTCTACTGATTTACTATTTGCAATTAAATCACCCTTGTATTGCAGTATCACCTATGACAGAATATTGTCACATTAATTTTGTCTTGAAAAACATGGGCTAAAGGCTAAAATGTTAATTCTAAAACAGACAGAGCATGTTATTTAGTTTATTTAGTTGTGTGTTAATGTGATACAGGGTAAATTGCTTTTATTATTTTACTATTACATTAATTTATGGACTTATATTCAGTTGTATGCTTATATATGATATTTATGCTATGCCAATATTCTTTCTTATACTAGACACAACACTTCCTTGCTGGGCTTGCAAACTCCTTTCTGGCTTCTGTTTGTGTATCCTCATAACTATTATTTCTGGGAGCTTTAATAACAGTAACAAATACCTTATTGATCAGAGTCAATAAATATTTGACTCCTGTAAATAATTTAGAACATTTCAAGGTAGCCCCATTAGTTAAGTAGGGGGTTTTGTAACACCTAGCATATCTGCTGAGAAACTGTTCTTAGCACTTTGTTTGATCATAATCAGTATCCTTTCAGGAGCTTAATCAGTGTTCCTCTTATAAACCTGCTTCAGTCATACCAGTTCCTGTATTTTCATCACAACCAATTTATGTCTCTTTTTTTCACTGTCTTAAAATACCAAATTTTTAATGATAAAAATGTGTCTGTGTCCTGGTGGGATACTGATAATGATGATTAATTATGGTTGAGGAAGGAAAAGACTTTTTGCACTTTGGTGACTGGAATGTCATAAAGACATTTATACATATTTTATGCATATTATCAGAATGTTAAAGTATTCCCCTGTTGAAATATAATATAATGTACCAAAAAGAATATAGGGGAGCATCAGATATGTGCCTCCCTCATGCAGCCTATTCCTTGATTCCAAGGCTGCAAAAAGTCACATGCAAAGCCTTATGCACATGCAGCATAACTAGACATCAGTAAAATAGCTCACGCTGCATTCAGTGGCTTTGCATTGGTATGTGGCTAAGATACATGTTTCTAACATTAAATATACAAGTAATCCATCTGAAATCACGGGGATGATTGTTCATTACTTTAAGGTACATGAGCAGGAAGGTGAAAATCTGTTTATATATTGGAACCATAAGTAACTCCTTATGCTTTAGTAGGATCTGATATAATTAAAATTCCCCCCGCCCCCCGAATTGGGGTCTTTGCTTATCTTACTGGTGAAAAGCTGACAAATAAGATGCCTGCCTTTCTTTCCAACTGCATGTTTCATAGTACAGAGTTAGCAGCACAGCATGCAAATGGATACTCCAACAAGGATTGGATCCTGTTATGGCACTGGAGAGACGCTTAGTTGGCAATACTGAAACCAGAAAAAGATTTACTTGTTTTCATAACATCAGTATTAAGTCATGTAGTCATAATATGAGAGTGTGAAAATGGAGAGGAAATGTCTCTTTTGAATGCATGAAAAATATCCCTCTCCAGGGAAAATGATTCCTAAATATTCCTCCTATTGAAAACATTTCACAGATTCATCACAGCCATCATGCTGTCCAAACTTAGGAACAGGAAAGAAAGTGGAATAAACCTCTTCCATCTTAAACTAACTGTGTATCTAAATTAGGGCATATCGTGTCCACTGACAAATTCTGTTTTCTTCTTGATTTGAAGCCTCTGATCAAATTGTGTTTGGAAGTGGCTTAAAATGCACAATGAGTTCAGTAAAGAAGTGCAATGAATTGTAAAGTAACAGTAGAGTGATTAAAAAACCCCAGTGTACATGTTTGGAAAACAAAAGTTCATGTTAATAGTTACGTAGTTCAGCCATTGTTTTAGGAAACTTTGAACTAAGTTAACTATTTTCATACTGTGTCTTGTTACATGCTGTGGAAACACAGTCAAACTGAACTGCCTTGTGCTTGTAGCTGCTGCTGGTGTTTTAGTGTGAGTATTTGTTGGGAAAGTCCTGGTAACCTGTGTAATACTCTGATGAAGTTTGTGGGCGATTTATTAAAAAGTGAGGGTGTTTTTAGCAGAAAGGCAGCAATATCCCTAAGGGAGCCTGTGAGAGGTATCATGTTAGCCCTTGTTTGGGATATACCTTATCAGCATCAAGCCATAAAATTTTATTTTGAAAGTACTCGCAAGTGGCAGCTAGATGAAGTTCTTATGATAGAATTCTATAGGGAATATTTCATTGAAAATAAATTGGATACGTATTTCTCAAATAACCTGAATTTAATTCTCCTAAATACCTGTAGGTATGTGCTAACATAGAGGAAATGCTAAAACTTGTATTTTTAAAATAAATCCCTTTTCACAGGGAAGCAAAAGCTTGAAAGATACTTTTTAAATTTAGTTTCCTCTGATAGATTTTTGTAGCATCAAAAATGCAAATACAATTGTTAGATTACAAATTGTTACAGAACGAAAGATATGGGCTGTGGCAGTGAGTTAGTAAGACTAAATCTGTGTTTGTTTAATTAATAGCCACTTGAATCTGAAAAGTTCGTAATCTTATGTGTAGAGCTCAGTGAGTGTTTGTCCTTTCTGTAGTTTACATTCAAGACCATGATGTTTTAAGGGTCAGCATCTGATTTGTGAAAATCACTGGATGAATTTTATCCGCCTTTAAGGCTGAACTGAGTGCTAACATCCCCAACTCCGTACCAGCTTAGAAATGTTCTCTCAATGCATCTGATATTAGACATTTATTTCAGATTGTTATTAAATAATAATTTGCAGCTATCCTAGCTCCACTCATTTTCGGTGTCCAATTTTACACTTGGACTACGGGAGAGACATTTTAAGATAACGTGTGCTTTTTTGGCACATTGATTGGCGGTGTCTACTCTGTACAATCGTGTTCATGTGTACTGCGGTGGTGTTACAACACCACAGAATATTATTTGATAGGACATATCTCTATAGGTAGCTTCATTGCTTTTAAGAGACTTGCACGGTGGCTCAGATCACAGTTCTGATCTTCCAATTAACTGTCATTACTGGTAATGGCACATAAGCCTTGTGAATAGAAGGGATAACCACTAATGTGCTCAGCCACTTTGCCTTCTGCCCTCCCTTCTTCTGAAAAGATACTTACATTAAAATTGTGTTTAAAACTTTTTCTTGGGGGTGGAACCATTATGTATGTGATGTTGCACGTGTTCTGACTAATAGACATTTTGGGCATTTTGGTTTTGTTCATTTGTTTTTTTCCTAAGAAATGTGTATGCTATAGCTAGGTAAAGCCCTATAAATTTGCTGGTATTTTGTAAGGATGACATATATTATTGATGTTGAAGCAAATGAGAAAAGAAAAATGGCTGCCAGTTTGGTAGCAATGCAGAACATATGCAAGTGCTTTACTGAGGTAAATGTTAAATTCTTGAAGTTTTTGTTTTGGTGTTTGTTTGGTTGGTTTTTGGCAAATGGAAGTCACAAGGTAATGTTAGGAGCCCCGTTTGATGTGAGTGCATCGGCTGTTGTAAGTAAAATCTCTTCAGTCTGGTATGATTGCTGTTTACAGGCTGGTAATTTGATGCATAGCCTGATAATGCAAAAGAAGTAAATCCTGATCAATATGAATAATTTTATTGAGCTTGATCATTCAGGATTGACACCAGAAAGTGTTTCCGCGTGTGCCTACAAAAAGGAGAGCAAAACTCAGGAAGATAGAAACGCTTCTCCCCATAACTGTATTACATCTTCTAAAGGTGGGCTGCTAGAGTTAAGAAGGTGAGATGTTAATTATTTATTACTTTTTTTTTGTCTGAGTAATATTGCTCAGCAAAAATTTTATTCATCAAGTAGGCATTGTGAAGTTAGAGGAGTTTGCAGAATTTAGCATAGTAGTAGGACATGTTTGTTTGCTAACGTTTCCGCTCATTGCAATAGGAGCTTCATTTCTGGAACGATAAAATACTTTTTCTTTGTGATTTATAGGAAGATGCTTAAAGTAATTCAGTTTGATAAGTAGGTCTTTCAGAAATGATTAAATGCTTCCTGTTCTCTAAAGAAGAAATAGATACATGCTTTAGGTTATTATATACAGGCTGGCAAATTGCTTCATAATGCTTTCTGTCTTATTTTTATCCCCCGCTCTGAAAAGCAAGAGCCCAATAGCTCCTCAGACATCAGCATAAATGATAAACAAACTTGAAAAGGAACTTTGGTAAACGGGGGAAACCTTTAAGAATCAGAGTATCTTCTTGGCCAGGCACCATTGCCTTTAACATCTCTGTTAAAAGGAATTCATACCTGACAAAAGAGGCAATTAGTTTGCTGAATGACAACAAGAAATGTCACCACTGGTAGTAAACTGATGACTCTATTCCTTATTCTGTTGGCAGGTCTTATTATTATGAACATTAAAGTAATCAGTTCCCTGTCACTTAAAATCCGTACCTACCTCTTCCTTTCCTCAAATACCCTGATTTCAGCTGCACGCTGTATTATTTATGTACTGTTTTTACTAATCCTTGCTGGCCTGAAACATTACGATAATCTTCCAATCTAGGTAGAAATATGACCCATAATAAGCATGAGGAAGAAATGACAATGCTAGCATATAATCATTGCTGAAGTGCTGTTTATAGCTTTGTAACGACATAGGGGTCCTCCACTGATTTAAAGAAGAAAGCAAAGAAGATATAATTCAAAAACATAATTTTAGTAAAAATTTATTTTCTACTGAAATAGAAATGAGGCAATTTTTTTTTTTTCTTTTTTTCCCCAACTGTCGACAGCAGTTCAAACCCTCCTTGGTGTCCTGGCACAGTCTTTTCATAAATGGCATCCTGGCAACATGCTATTTACCTAATGTACCCAACCTGAGACTGGTTTTGCTCCTTGTTCTACTTTCTCTGTCTGGGATTGCTTAACTAAAAACAGTAATTACAAAGTAGCAATCAGATGATTTTAACTGATCTTAAATTAAAAAACTGTTGACTATAAATTAGGAGATATTAGATAGAATAAAATAAGCTGCCTTTTGAAATTTTGTGTAGCCTTATTGAACACTTGGAAAATGATCCCGAATTTGCCAGTTGGATGCAGAAGGTGCACCTGCATTTTAGTTCATATAAAGTGATCTCTACTTCGTGTGCCTTGCTTCATTTTTTGAAATGGTTTGGGAATATACAAACTGGATTTGGTTTTAGGTAAAATAAAGCGAAGGATACATTTCAGGAGGACACGTTCTGTGCTTCAGTTAAGTTTGGTTGTTAACAATGGGGCCAGACTGAAGCTAGACTGAAACTCCTGAAACGCATACAGGGCAAACCTCCCATGTTGGTCAGCAACCATTTCGCTGTACAGATTTCACTCTACAGCAGACTCCAGTCTCTTCTGGGATTTGAGCTTTCTCCTCCGTGTTGATATGTGGTTTAAACTTTGTCTCTTCCAATCGTTAATTTGAAATACAATGCTCAGTTGAAACTTAGCAACCTAAGTGATAAGAATGAGCCGGTTGGCCTTTTCTTGATCTTTCACCATGGATGTTGCGCAATGTCTGTCTTCGGCCATCGAGTTGGGTCAGAGCAATGGTTGCCTCCTCTAATGCTTATTGAACTCCAGGCAATTACTCCCACTGTATAAGGTTAAGGCTGTGCCATAGTTGTTGGGTTTTTTTTAGGTAGGTTTAGGGAAGAGTGTAAAAATTAGCCAACAAATAATCTAGGAAAATCCTACAAAAAAAAAAAAGAAATAAGATTGCTGGTTGCAAACCTGTTTGTCTAAACTGTGCATTTAAAGAAAGAAAACCCTTCATTTCACCTCCTGAGTTCTGTGGGAAGCACTTCTCTGAAGTACTGTGCTGTTGCTCTGGCTCTTCTGCCACAAGATGCGTTAGTATGGAGAGAGAGTCTTAAGTTAATGACATGATTCATGGCAGTTTCAATTCTGAAATCCATCACTGGTATAGCACACTAATGACTTACCATAACATCGCTTATCCAGCGAGCGTGCAGTTCTGTTGTTCGGTCTTGTATACGTGAATGGCTGCTGGCCATACAGGCTTGAGAGACAAACAGGGTCTGAAGTACGATTAGCGAAATACTTCGATGATAACTTTCAAAAAACAGTCACAAGGTAAATGGTGTAACTCGTTTTGGCAGTTGGTGATTTACAGGAACATTAACTTTCAAGCTCAATTGACAGCCTCGGAGCTATGTTTCATATGAAGTACGTGCAGTTTGGAAAGAAAGTCACAGAGACAAAGAAGTCATCTATTCCATTAGAGGAAGTACACTTTCAAAAATAACTTCAGTGTTATGAAAGGGGGCATTAATGAAGTATTACTCTTACACTTCTTGTCTTGATTCTAAACAAAAGAAGCAGGTGTCTTGCTCTAGACACCTGAAAAATGTTTTTTGTGCTGTCATGACAAATTATTATATGAGAATGGCAATTTGGGAGGTCTCATGTAGAAGAATCAAATGTAAAAGAAAAGAAAAAACAAACCCACAAAAACTTTGGAAGTCTTGGAAACTTTGGTAACTTACTGTTTAAAAACAGTCTTCAAAATAGAAGATGACCATTCTGAAATTGTGTATGTTATGCAAAAGATCTTCAACAGAGTGGAAAATATTCTTCTAAGTTTAAATATCTCTTCATAAATACATCGGAGACTTTCTAAACTTTTAATTTAGAGTTGAACTTTTTACTTAAGAGATTTTAACTTTTTTTCTGATTGGATTGATATTTCTAAGATGAGTACCTCCTTAGACTTCCTAGGCTCCATCCTATTTGTTTCTTTTCTCTTCTAGTTTGGTCTGTGTTTTGTACTTTGAGTGGAGGAGAGTTTTTGTCTGACTTCTTACTACTTGGGTGAAATTGTATAATCTTTAACAGGTTGAATAATTCTCTGTGTCAAATGAATAGAGTTGCTATTGTTAAAATTATATGTTTGCTATTGAATGAGCTAATTTACAAGATCTGTGACACAGCACGGTTCCATCCTTCTGCTCCATTGTGCAATATCTGGCTTTGTCCACTTAAAAGGGGTCATTAGCACTTGTTGCAGTGTTACGTGATGTCTGAAATAAAATACACACCTGATATTGTGCAGGAGGGCCATCATAACTTTCATCTAGAATATTATTAGTCTGCTAAACTAAATGTTCTGGTGTTAGGAGAGGCTACTTTCTATGAATTTCTCAACATACCACCTTGGACAATTCACTTAATCTCTCAATTTATCTTTCTGTTATTGAAAAAAACACATAGGATAATAGTGCTTATGTATTACTTGATTCATTGATATCTCTGTAGTCTTTGTGCTTTGAAGAATTAATTACTTAGTTGCATTTGAAAGAGCTATAAAATATTGCCAAGCATATTTATTCTTTAAAAAAATCATCCAACCCAGAAAGAGCAAAAAAATAGTAATTCAGTAGATAGGTAGACAGAAGTTATCCATTCTAGGACTGGCCAGTTAATATCGCAGATGCCATCTTTTCACTCTAACCGAGCATACAGTTCAGGATAGTATATCTGTAAGTAAAACTCAAATTTAAATCTGTTCACAGCACTTACTAAGAGATTTGAGATGACTGTTTTGTTTGGGAGAGGGAAGAGGATATAAGACAAAGCTTTCCAGACAAAAGAGAAGTTCAGATCTTTATTTTCCAGCTTCTAAAATGTATTTACTGGAGCCATTCATCCTGGCAGTCACCAAAAGTGCTTTCTGAAGGTTTCCAGTTGCCTTCAAAGACTTCGGGCTAGAAATGTTGTATTAGCGTAGTAATCGTGTTGTGTTTTTAGTAATTGTGTTGTGTTGTTCTCACCAGGAGAGTTTCAGAAGTTTCTCACTGGTTACTTTATCTGAAAATCCAGGAGGTTTTTGCTTTATAATTCAATTGTGTTGTGAATTCTCCTCTTCAGTGTCTGATTTGTGGGATGGCTGAAATACAGCCCTACCTCTCTGGGGGGTGAAATCTGGCATTAAATCTTCTGCCACACAGACTGAGAGTAACTGTAGAGAAGCAGTGATGGTGAGAGTAGCTCTGAGATGCTCAGAGGGGGTGCCTGGAGGCCAGCCCAGGTGGGAGCCCTTGTGTGACGGGGTGAGGGGTTGTACTCTGCTGCGACTCTGCTTTATCTTCCACGCGTTAGTGCCCTGTTGAAGGGTGCCATTTTATGGTTTAGTCTGGTGTTTGGGATGTGCATCTCCTTAGGCATGTCATGACATCACATGACAGTAATCGTGGGTGGATCCTACACTGCTTATCTCAAAGGAACAGAGCACATAAAAGTATTCACTGTTGTAATTATTTCAGTATAGGCTATAAGTTATAGCTTTAACATGTGGATGTTAAGTGTTTTACAGTGTTGTAATTGTAAATCTATATAATTAGATGGAGAGTCTTTTCAAGATGCTGACCCCTGTTTAACAGCACAAAACTATTTTTATTGATGGTGGTAATCCAGATGGCTAGTGATAGATAACTGAAAGGATAGAAGAGTAACTGAAATTAAATAAACATTTGAAGTTCAACTCTTACTGCAGGAAGGGGTAGTTAAGTAATTTAAACATTGGCAGTTCAGTAGAAGGCCTACTTGCTGTGTTGTATCTGAAATGGTGAAGAAGTTCTTCAGCTTAGAAAAGAGACTAAGAAAAGCTGTGAGGAAAGTACTTGAACATGTTTTTAAAAAAGAAACCCACAACAATGCAATTTCTGACAAAAAGCCAGAAAACAAAAAGGTTTCATCCTTTCTTAAAATAAAGGTACACCCACAAGGACTATTAGTGCCATCTCAGCCATAATGGATCTTTGTAGTTCTGCAATTATGTTGTACCTATGATGTTTAAAAATATTTTTGAGAGACTGGAGAAGGTTACTTGATAGAAAAAGAAAAAAAAGGTATCAAAACTAGACACTTTGAGATGTTAAAATTCACAATAGTTGCGTAATTGAAACAAATGAAATTATTATTGTATACTTAAGTACTTTAGGAAATTCTTTTAATTGGTTTATTTACCTTTAAAAGCTACTGCACTGTTTATTACCTAAGTTGGTACGTATGCATATATCTAAAGAGTACAAAAGAGGGATAAATGTTAATTATAAGTACCATTTTTATTCATATACTAAAACTAACTATAAAAATTGATAAAATACTTCTAAATTGATATACAGTCTGTATTATGCCCTGTAGGAAAACAAGCATACTCTTTTAATCATTATTAATAATTTATGGTATACCAAAATGCAGTAACAACTAACATAATATAAATAAACAGTAGCACAGACATCTCTGATTGTTTTGTTCTTCATAAAGATACTGGGCACAAAAGACGAGCTTTGAGAGTTCCTTGGGAAAGTAGATCTGAGCTGAGAGTTTTGGTTTTATTCCAACATAAACAAAACAGTAGACTAGGGAATTTCGAAGAATTTCAGTTATGTTGAAAGTGTTCTTACTTTCTGACCGCAATTGTTACGGAGTATGGACAAAGCATGCCATTTCATACTGGTGGGACATTCCTGCCCATACCAGCTTGTGGTAAGCAAATTTATTCTGGCCAGAACAAGTCTCTTGGTGACAACTTCTATAAAATGTGGTTGTCGTGCTGCCAGATACCACAGTGTGAGTTCCATACAAATGGGCATGTATTCCTGGTCTTCTGTAAAAACAGGATATTTACGGGTATGGGATTTCATAGTATTGTTTTATATTGGTAGGAATCTTAAAAACAAACAAACAAACCAACCTTTATACAGCCTTACTAAAAAGGGTTTACAAATCAGATTCCAGAAGAAGCTCTTCCTCACACATGACTTTTTATCATGGGCTGATAACTTTAAATGACTAGTCATTTTTACATGGAAGCAATCTAAACACATATGTCTATGTATGTATGTAAGCTATGAATTCCAACAAACCTCCAGACTGGGAAACTAGGACCAAAGAACCGAAGGAGGGATGGATGCAGCCATAGACTTACTGCACTGGAGAAACCTCTTCTGGAAATGAGAATGACTGTGAACTACAGCTGAATCTGTTTTCTCACTTTCACAAAGTCATAAACAGTAGGAAAGAGAAAAGCTTTCAGCTTTGGAAAAATCTTTGGAAACGTGTAATCAGTTTGGTTTTATCCCCAGTAGCAGGGATTTGGGGGGGGTTATTAGTAGAGTACAAATATGTGAACTTTAATTTTGCCCTGGCTCTGCGTGGAGGCGGCTGTGGAGGGCAGCTAGCAGGTAGTGCTCCATGGCGAGCCTTTTCGCTGCATTGCCTTTGTTTCCTCTGTGCTATGTAGCAGTTAATGATTCTGATGAAGAACTTCGCTATAACTTTTAACATTGGGTTGACAAGGCCAAGGTGCTTGCGTTTTTTTGTCAGTGCTGCGTTCATAACAGCTTGTATTTGTTGCACCTCTCAGCGAGGTGATCTCCTCCGCACGTCTGGCACTGAGGGCAATCTCAGAAATATATGTTTCAAATTCAGTACAGTGTGCTGCGCCAGGGATGTTGTGTTTGGTAGTTAACGTCTCTAGATTTACTCACACAGCTGATCGGCACTGGCTGATAATGAAGTGGATGATTTACGAATGCTAAGGGCATGGTTAGGATGAACCTCTTGACATCTAAAAGCAGAAGAGTGCACGTTGAGCCTCGGGAAACCGTAAAAGCTTTTTACGCTAGTGAATGCTTACCGTGCATTAGGGAGCTGACCTTAGTGCCCCAGCACATTTAATTTTTTTTTTTCTTTTAAATTCCCTGAAATAATTTTTTTATTTTATTCTATTATTTTTTACTTCTCCATGTTAAAACCATTACAACCTAAAGCTTTTTCTTATAAAACTTGTAGTTCATTGATTTCTCTGAGAGTCAGAAACTAATTTTCCTGTATTAACACACGGGATCAGAAGCTGACTATCACAACATGCTCTAGCAAAAACAGGACAACATATCTCCTGTTACTACCTAATGGTTTCTTCCATGAACTATTTTTATTATTGCTGAAACACAGTTTACCACACTATGTAACTTATTGAAATAACTGTTGAACGATTCAATGATTCTGCAGGTTTTGCTGGTACTGTGGTCATGTGATCTACAGCGGTTTGGACATGGGTTGCGATGAGAACCATGAAATGCTGTGTTGTGCCCTGCCTACACTGGGAAAGTCATGTCCTCAGAGCTCTGACTTTCAGTTACGGAAATTAAGCACACACATAGTGACATCTTGGCACAGCCTGCTTGTCAGCAGGAGATCTTGTGTTATTCAGGGGGTTGTTTCACTCTGGAGGCAAGCTATGGTTTGTGAGCTTACATCAAACGTGTGCGGACAAATGCAAATCTGCAGAAACAAGAAACACTGTGTTGCTAAAACTGTAAAGTACACCAGAACTAACACGGGCAAATGTGAGTTGTTTATGAAAAATGTGTTAGAAGTGCCATAGGGTGGAATTATCGCTTATAAAGATCTCACTCCCACAGCTTAGAATAGCTTAAAGGTGCTGGAAAATAAGGTTCTGCACTGCTCTCTGGAGTTCGTGTCTATTTTGTCTTAATTATTATAGCTCTGAATATTGTAACTCTTTAATGCCATGTTGTGCTGAGCACATCATGGATTTCACTCCAACCATACAGCACACTATATATATATATTTTTTTTTTTTTTATTCCCTTAAAAACCAACATACTCATTTAATTGGTTCCTCCCACTTCTTGAACTAGAATTTTCCAAGCAGTCCCCATATAATTTACTTGACCTACAAATACACCTGTGTGTGTCGGTGTATATATATATCCTCTTATGTCATGCTTTTCATTTTCTTCTAAGATGAACAGTGCCATCCATTTTAATATTTCTGTAGGAGCGGTATGTTTACTTTATCTGTATCCATTTTCTTCCTGCCTTTCTGACTTATCTAATGACGTGGTGTTCTTTCGAAGATACAAAACTGTCTCATGTGAAGTTGAGTTACTGACTTACTCCAGAATGTCTGAACAGCTCAGTCTTTAATTATGCTCCAGATTGTTGAGGTACAGCAGTCACTCTCAGTAGAGCTTCTTAATGGCATTTCTTTGTGTGGCCGATTCTAGTCATTAGTCAGTTGATCTCAAAGCTTAGATCCTGATCTTTTTTCCCCGCCCCCAATACTTTTTTCTGGAACACTCTGTAACAGTGAGGCAAATGGAAAGAAGTGAAAGAAGTATTCCAAAAACTGTGAGATGGAAAGGCATATCCTAAGAGAAGTTCTAACTCTGGTGCATGTCGGTGTGTGTGAGTGGGTGGAGAACCTCCGCTGGTTTAAGTAATTCCTTTGTGCGGGACAGCGTATTCACAGTGTTCCTGCCATCTTCCAGCTCTGATGGACAGTGATGGCAGTGAGACTGGGAGCGCTGACTGGTCCACTGGCTCTGTCTGAACCCACCTGTGATGGCAAATGCTTAATATAAAATGAATCTTTCTCCACTGCCACAGAGAAGTACAAAAAAAGGAGGAGGATGATTACAACTTTCCTCTTGCAGGCAAGAGGTAAGCCTTCAGAAAAGTTGGAGGAGTTAAAGGATTGATTTGTTGTGAAGGATAGTTAGAGGAGACAGCAAATCAATTTACTGAAGCGAGAAGTTTGTGGGAGGGTCTGCTAGGGCTTGTGGCTAGGGAGGACTAAGTTAAATGATGCCCCAAAGTAAAATGATGTAGATAAAGGCGGACATTTCTGAAATGAAAGGAAGGAATGTAGAATTAAATGCAGATCTCAAAGCAGTAAAGAACCTACTCTCGTGCTTGGGAATTTATGATAGAGGTAAATTAAAGAAGCCAATTGTTGGCAGAAAATTGCTTGAAGAAACTTTATAAACTAGACATAGCTTCATAAGGACTGAGAAAGAAAGAGAAAGGAAAAAAATCAAATCCCAGTATGTTTCTGGGAGAGAAATGTTACAATTTTTTGAAGTGAATCTGATTTCTGGTTGAGATACAGTATTAAACTTTTGTAAGGAGATGACTATTTAAACCTTTACTTGAGCTGTGTAATTTCCTTTATAGCCATTTTAGCCTTTTATGATAAGATTCTTCCACACTAATTTTTGCTGAAACAAACTGGTTTGCCTAAAATGAATCAGTGGTATCTTATGCTACAGTAGAATATTTCTCTAAAGAGGTAAATGTAGGAAAAATTTGTAAACGGAGAAGTAGAAAAATTATTTCCACAGTGTTTTTTTTTTCTATAAATCTTAAGATTTTGTAATAGTTCATGCATTTATAGGTATAATCTGAAGGGAAGTTTAAATATGAATTCTGTATTATTGGTATTTCATCTAGTGAAGAGTGATTCTAGATTCTCTGTGTGATGAGTTGGGTAATAGGGGAGGGACACGTAATTTGAATCTTTAGTGTGAGTCATTGATGTGTTAAGACTAAAAGTATAATATGTCATGATACTGTGCTATCTTCTATTTACTGCTATTGGCCTTTCCAAGACTGTTTAAAAGGAGTCTAAAAATTCACTGATGTAACACAGTACTTTAAAAATTTCCATGAAACAGAGATGCGAGGTTATGTAAAATTCCTCACCCACAGGATTCAGGACAATGCAGGATTAAGTCTGTTGTCTTAAAGTTTATGTTTATCATACATATTTAACATAGAAAATAGTTTTGCATTTTTTTATTTGGTCTGCAGAAGTCTTTTCCAGAAGACTTCCTCCATCCCTGTTGAGATATCTTTTGTCTAACATCAGTTGTGTGACACATGCTCATTTTGCTATGTATCAAAAGGAGCTGGTTTTGAGGGAACTCTTTTATGTCATTTTCTTTGTATGTCACTTACCATTTTTGTTAATTATTTTAGCTGTGATTTTTATATTTGCAGTGGTTAAATTTTCTTAGTATAATCAGTGTATGTCTACAAAGGAGAACAAATGTCTCTCATTCCATGCTTCAAAAGGTTTCTCTTTTTGGGCTTTTCAGTTAATATCTTAATCAGCAGTGTCTCTTAGCACCCAGTGACTGAGCAGCAGTGACATTTTTGTTCTTCTCATTTTCATTTTTATTCCAACTGTTTGTTTGCTAAAGAAACGGAATGGGATGATTGTTTTAGCATCTTGTCAGCATAGGTTCCTTGGGCTGGCCGATATAAATCTTGCCGAGTGTACTTGTGCCAGGTACCCTGCTGCATCAGAATTGAGCATAGAAATTTTGAAGGACATGAAAAGTTTATGATGTTTGCTTTTTGAGTTCCACTTCACTAATATTGAGCAGCAGTGTATGTGCTGAACTACATAGAGGAGGAAAGGGACGAGGAGCTGGTGCGTTTGTATAGCCAGCCTATCTGTACTGCTTGTGATTGCCTAGAAAATTCCATTTGGTTCAATCAACAAGTCTTCTGCGGCCTCTTCTTTCTTTCCAGCTGCTCCTTTTGAGATAAGTCTGGAAGAGTAAAGAAAGGAAAAATAATATTTTTACCTTTGAATGCTGAGGCTTTATACATGTATAGATAGATCATAACAGCTTTACGTTCTTGTAATAATGGCGTTTTATCTTTATTTATGTTACAACAGGACTGACAAGAATATTTAAAGGATTGTGGGACAAAGTGTTTTCCATTTCCCTACTTCAGAAAGAGATCATTTAAATAACTTTTCTTTGATTTCTCTTGTTGATAATGTTTCGATTCGCACATAATATTGAGCTATACTTGCATTTAAAAAATGAAATAATCTGTAAAAATAAAGAATACTGACCCAGAATCTTTTTGGTTAATTTGTGGGGTTTTTTTTGCAGTGAGCCTTGGACCAGTATTGCCCCTATAAAAGTCATTTGGAGTGAGTTCGGATCTTTCATTTCAGTAGTACTTCATAAGGTGTAGGAAGTGGAATAATAAAGAACATAGAAAACATAATCTGAAAAGGTCTAAGGGCCGCTGTCATGTAAGTTGTGAGAGTGTTTCGTATTCCTTAAAATTTTGAATTTACACCAGGAGGTTTAGTGTAATAATCCTGAGATAACAGAATGGTTTTTTATGGAATATACAAATCAAAGGTATTGGAGAAGATCATGCAAGACTTGCATAACCCTTTAGAAAATTATCGCAATCTTTGTAAGTGAAATTATTCCCAGTCTGTTGCATATGGACAGAATAATGCACTTTATAATAAATTAATGAAAGTGGCTACTGTGTATGATTTCACTGCCATATATTATTTCACTGAAAGCGTGCTTAATCTAAGACAAGTAGCAATTCAGAGTAAATAGTTTAGAAATCCAGTAATGGCCATTTTCTGTGTTTTTGCTATTGCTTTTCACATGCTCCAAATGTTTATTTGCAAATCTCTTATGTGAAGTGAGATACGCAAAACCCTCAACTTTCACCAGAATGATGCTTCAATGATTTTTATCTCATTAACTATTTCTAAAAGCTCAAATTATTCCTGGAATACATCATCTGGAAGAATTAAAGCAATTCCCCCTAATAAGCAAACTGCCATTTTCTTTAACATGTATAAGAGCTCTGTGTACAAAACAGTAGCTCCTTTGATATTATTTTCCTTAACCCACGAGGATGTATTTTTTTCTACAAAAGAAACAAAAGAGGATCTTTGGTTTTGTAAGTTCATATCTGTGACCTTATCTACCTGAAATTAGAAATTCCAGTTTTTGCACTTTTTTCTAACAACATGTAGACTTTTGGTGGAAAAAATGGAGTTCTAAATCTTGCAAAGCTTCCTGTATTTCTTTGTAAGCTGTCTCAAATCGAAGTCTCTGCTATCATGTCTTTACTGTTTTTGGTGTTCAAACTAGCTAGAATGAAACCAGACCACGTATGTGTACACGTTACCATGTTTTGGATTCAGCATTAAAAATCCTTTGCTAACATTTTTGCTGAAATTCCAAGAGTTTCATATTCATCTGCTTAGGGCCAGAGCTTGTAACTGAGGTATCGGATCACCTAACTCATTCCCTCAGGTTTCATGTGCCCCGTATCTGTAACGTACTGCTGGGAAGTCAGATGCAGAAAAAGAATTATTTGCAGTAATTTAGAAAAAAGCTTGACTTATACAGTGCATTGCTTAGTAAGAGTATCCTCTACAATGTAACAGAGTCTGTTTTATAAAAATGCATAACAAAAATCAAATTCATTTTCATATAGCACATCTGAAATATTTGAAATCTGGAGTGGCTCTGGAAATCAGTGAGCGAGAGAGCGTGTCTGTGAATATGCATCTGTTTTGAAAGGTGTCTTCCAAATTCTAATCTTACACATCATGAAATCTACTTCCAGTGTTCTAGGGTATTTATGACAGTAGTTTTCTTCCCAATCTTATCAAAGAGAGGGCATTTTGTCTCTCATCTTGGCATTAGGAATAAAAATTGTCTGTTGCTCTAAAAATTACTGTATGTGTGACTCTGCTCTTTAGTTTGCCATTTCTAAAGTGAGGAAAATGATGCTTCCAGAGGAGTGATACTAATATCTGTTCATTATTGTTTTTATAAAACAGAAGGACTGTGCTTGAAAGGTTTTCCACTGCAGGCATTATTAGCGGAAGCGGACCTGTATAAACTAATTTAATCATATATTTATGGAAGATTTGATTTCAGATACTATGTTCTGGGTTTTCTTTTTCTCTTTCCCCCACCCTGCCCCAAGGGGGGAAAACAATCTCTCATTCAATAATTCATGAATAATGGAAAATAAAATAGAAAACATGGAAAGTGTCAGGAAACGTATTTGAGAAACAGTGTGTGTCAGGATTAAAATGAACTTTAAAATAGAAGGTGAGAATGCACTTGGACTTAGGTACAATACAGTTGGTAGAAGACAGTCAGAAACTGATTTATCTTAAGTGAAGACACCTCGCAGGATTAAGTTTAGACATCCGTAACACCACTGTAACACCCGCTTGTCAACGCTCTTCAGTACTTGGAAATACTCCTCCTGCTTCGCCCATTATTTAAAAGACTTGGATCTCCCCTGATCCCTTTGCATTCTTAATTCTCACCTCGTTTATAAAACCTATGGAGAGCATGGGGTTTATTTCTTCTCGTGTTCATTATTTTACCTTCTAAACTTTATCTAACTGTCTTCAGTTACAGTAGCAATAAAATTTTGCAGTTCAGCTTTGGGCTTCAGCGCAGGCTGTGCGATCCACGGGGATCGCTAATCTGCGCCGATCGCACTGCTGCCACGTCACCGCCAGACTTGGTGCTGGGTACAACAGGAGTAGGCGAACTCTGCCTCTGCTGCATGCCTGTGCTCTGAGCATATTTCTGATCAGAGTAGGGACAAGATAACAGATGCACCAGGGGTAATACTTGTATTAAGTACTTAAGTTTTAAAGCCATCCCGATATCTGGGCCAAGGAATCTTGTAATGATGTCTAGACAATAACGAGAGCACATCTATGTTATGATAACTTCCCTGAATCTCCTGGGTGGGCCCATTACTTGTACCCAAAACCCAAACAAACAAACAAACAAAAAACCCCAAACCAAAAAAACCCTTCAAAATGCAAAACCTCAAAAACCACTGAGAATGCTTCTGAGCCTGCCTGATTTGCATTCCTGCCACCATGTCCCAAGCATAGAAATCTACCGTAAGTATGGAGGCAGTTAAGTATCAGTGAAATTCTGGCATTGGTGTACCTTGGCCTCAGTCCCTCAGGACTTCCAAAATCTCTTTCTTCAGTGCAGCCTCCCGAGGTGATGTCCCCGGCCCACCAAGGCTTCTGATGAGTTGTAGGCTCCCTCCTTCCAGAAAGGCAGCATAGCAGACAGATTTATGTAGGTCAGCAAGAGAAGTAATTTCATGATGTTATTATTTATTAGTTTAGCTGAAAAAAATAAAGGTTAGAATTTTATAATTCTTCCTGAAATAGAATTACTGTTCTCTTGGCAGCAAACCCTATTAGCACAGTTAAATGTATGATATCAAGGTAGGATTTTTCCTGTAACTTTAGAAGGGATTCCTGACATAGAGTGAAGATGGGGTTGGTATAACATGTGAGTATTAGGGGAAATGTGGTGGGACTTTGTGGATATCTGTGGTTAGCAGTTTCCCATTGGAACAAGTAAATACGTATTTTCGTATTGTTTTTCTTGATGGAAAGCTGATGTGCATAGTTGTCCAAGGGAAGGGAAGAAGCTGCAGAGAGGCAGGCAGGCACCAGTTTCTTTTGGTTAACAAGAATGCAATACAACTTTAAATGGATTTTACTATAATAATACTGAGATTTCAGACTCTATCCTAACCGCATGTAAAGTAACAAATGACAGGAGTATGTGATTACATTCGTCTATGCTTATAAAAAGACTCATATATATTTTTCACTACTTGGGCTGATATAGTCCACAGACATTCTTGGCTTAAGCAGGGCAATGGATCTCCCTTGCGTTGACCTGCCTTAGAGTAGATGGAGCTGCTCTTACCTATACTTACCCTTGGTGACTCCTACAATGCGTTTCCCTGTTCCTCCCTATTTTACAAGTTACATGGTTTGCATTCAGTCTGAATTCTGTGCCATAGGTTAAGATACATGCTGAATAATTTACTCAGAAACTTGATTAGGAAAAAAGTTATTTCCAAACATACTTCTTTATCTCTTGAGGGATTATTTATGGTACGAGTGCCTATTCTGGACATACTCTTGCCACCTGAAGAACAATCTGACTTTTTATTTTACTTCATATACTAAGACCTACAATATGCACTAGAAAAATGAAACATACTTTATAAGACAAATAGTCACAGCTGCGGATAAGGAATATAAATAGGATCATCAGCTCTTTTCATTTGATGTCATCCAACAAGGCTTCTATAGATCATGTTGTCTCTAACGTCAGGAGAATTGCAGATTAGTCTTGCTGCTCTTTATAAGTAAGCCTATTTATCAACTTTCTGGAAAAATCTAATTTAAGGTGGCACATTTTCCTTAGTTCTGCCACACTTCAAAGCTTAAAGTATAGGGGTTCGTCAGCTATTTTCTCCTGGCTATAATCGGCATGTGAGATTCCCGTTCAGGCCTTTCCCCATCAGCCGGGTCCGGGCTACTCCTGGCCGACTCCAATAATGTAATTTTAGTTTACTTGATTAGTAAAGTAAAAAAACTAGGAAGCCTTAGCTTTTGACAACTTTATCCAATTCAGATGTAATGTTCAGAGAGAAAGAACAATTTAAATTGCAAATCTTTGTTATAAGAAGCTGGATTTCTATAAAGTATAACTTAGTCACACCATAGAGAAAGACGATGACAAGCCCTAGAAAAAAACCCATTTGGACAGGGATGGATACTGGCAGAGGCTATGCTATTTTTCCTGAATAACCTACAGAAAGAGAAACTATTTTTATGAACGGATATAACAAGAAATGTGAATTTTAACAACTCCTGAGAAAATATGCAGGAATATAAAAATTCGTAGTTTTGCTACCATGTACTACATTTTTAACATGATGCTTTGTATCCGAGTCACAAAACGGATTTGTGTACATTTATATTCGTTCTTTAAAAGCTAAGTAGAGCTCAGTCAACTAAAACAAGCTGTTTGATATTATGTTCTTTTTTTTCCCCTTTCACTTGCTGTAAGAATACCTTAGCATATAATGTCACATTAGTTTTATATATGTAAATACTTTCAAGTCAGAACATGTAGTGTGAGCATATTTTATCAGCTATTACCACTAAGATTTTTACATATACGAACTAAAAAAAAAGTTCAGTGTTTATCAAATTTTAAAGTAATTTTGCTCCTTTAGGATTATCTAAATTTGTGGGAATGCCTCTGTTCTTATATCAGAAAGAATTTAACTATGCGTTGATTAAGAAATTTGTATCATTTCTGAAATTTGGGGAACTTGTTTAAGTATGTTAGCAATGGTGTGCAAGATAAAACAAGTGTAACACAGTGTCTGATTGTAACTGAAATGTAATAAAATCAGTTGAACAACAAAGTCTTCAATAGCATATTCTCATAGATAGGCATTTTCTTAGGCATTCCAAAATGCTGATATTCTTACAGATAGCTTTAGGATAAATCCGTGTAATTCCTGTGCATGACATTTTGAAAAGGCCAGAGCTGTGAATATCACACCTGATTGCTTTTAAGTCAAAAGCTTTCATGTGCAGGAAATAATGTTTCAATTAAAAAGAGAGAGAAGGGGGAGGTCCTTTGACATTATTACATTGCATTCAAAATCATGTACAGAAAAAGAAAATTAGAGCAAATTCAATAGACTGCTGACTCAAAAGCTGAACAGCCTTAAACGTTTGTATCACCTGTTCAAAAGATTGATAGGCCACAATTTTAGTATCAAATTACTGTATCAAGTCTCAGAACTTGGTGGTCTCAGTCTCTTGATTTTTGAAATTTTGCTATTGCTAGTTGCCAAGTGCTTGGTTTTATTCTTCATTGTTCCCACTTCAACTTTGTCATCATTTAGCGTCTGAAATCTATAAACTCCCTCTACTATAATTTCAACTGTGAAGATACTGTGTAAGATTACAAATACTGACAGCAGGTGGAAAGAATTTCTGCTTCGTATACTGATTTTGCTTTGTGCTTTTCCATGTGAACTGTATTTGATTTTCGTGGTTTAACCCCAGCTGGCAACTAAGCCCCACCCAGCCGCTCGCTCACTCCCCCCACGGTGGGATGGGGGAGAGAATCGGAAGAGTAAAAGTGAGAAGACTCGTGGGTTGAGATAAAGACAGTTTAATAGGGAAAGCAAAAGCCACGCACACAAGCAAAGCAAAACAAGGAATTCGTTCCCTACTTCCCATCGGCAGCAGGTGTTCAGCCATCTCCAGGAAAGCAGGGCTCCATCACACGTAACGGTTACTTGGGAAGACAAACGCCATCACTCCGAGCATCCCCCCAGCTTTATATGCTGAGCATGACATCACGTGGTGTGGAATATCCCTTTGGTCAGTTGGGGTCAGCTCTCCCAGCTGTGTCTGCTCCCAACTTCTTGTGCACCCCCAGCCTCCTCGCTGGTGGGGTGGGGTGAGAAGCAGAAAAGGCCTTGACTGTGTGTAAGCCCTGCTCAGCAATAACAAAAACATCCCTGTGTTATCGACACTGTTTCCAGCACAAATCCAAACCATAGCCCCATACTCGCTACTATGGAAAAAAACTAACTTTATCCCAGTCAAAACCAGCACATTGATTTACAGTTAAAGTATATATATGCACTTGTAAGATTAGTGAGCATTTTAATTTTTAATACCACATACTGTATCTGACATTTCACTGGGGATTCAGGGGAAATCCTTTCTCCTTGCATAAAACCAATAGGATGCATTTACCCTAAAATTGCCCTTGAAATAGATACTTTTTCTAGTAATATTTGGAATAATTTCTCCCAAATGACATCTCCTTTCCTGTAAGATGCTTGATCATTGAATCCTGAAATACAGATTTGGGTTTTGCTTATGGTTGCGTTTCTTTACAGAACCATTAAGAAAAAGAATTTGCCATGTAAAGATTCACCATGTATGTATGGATTTGCTAGCTGTATAAAAAGCATTGTTCTTCTATGGATGACCTCCTTGCACAGAATGATAGTTTTATCCTTCTCTACATCATTATGTTTGCTGTACAAAAATCCTGCTGTGCTACATCATAATAACATGTAATCTTCTTGCTCAGTTTAGCTGAGATTTAAGGAGCCGCTGTTCATGGAAGCAGTTTTCTAAAGTCTGATCTATAATTTACCAGAATCAACCAGGCAAAAGAGCAAGAGGCTTTATAAGAGGGATACAGCCCTTTAAACTAATCTTCATTTAAGAGTTTTAAGTTTTACAATCCGGTACAGAACCATCTGGCAAATCTCATGTCAGGCTTTGTTAAACCTCTGAGCTTTCCTAGTATGCTGTAGTCATTCAACCCCCACCCCACACCCTGCCTTTATCTTCCATTCCTCTGTCTCCAGCCAGGCACCTGTTTTACTCATAGATATGTTGGAACAAAAGAAGGAAATAAGTAAGCAAAGGGCTGATTTTTCTACAGGAATAGTGTAACAGCTGTAAATGATGGAGGCTGTGGGTGTGCTGCACCTCTGGAAATCATGCCCTTATAATTGCTGGCTGGCTGGCTGGATATGCACTAGGTGATTTATTGCATCTTTGAAGAGGTAATTGCAAGATAAAAGCTGCCTGTTGGCAGAACCATTAGAGACTTGCTGGGTTAAATTGTGGCTTTTGAGGCCAAGGAATCACTGGGAGGACGTCTAGCAACATCACGAGGCATATTGATACTTTCAGAAACGGAGCTGCAGTTGTTACAGCCAAAAGAGTGTAGAAGTTGTGTCAGTGGTGATTCCAGGTTGCTGTTTGGTGTGGAAAGGCAAACATCCCATTGTTCCTAAATCACATGTCAGGGCTCTAGACTGTGGGTTCCTCGCCGATACCTCCACAAAGCGGTTTTTATCTGTGAGTTCCAAATTGTATTTTTGTTCTTTGGCAAAAGGCAGACCTAATGTGTTTCTCAAACACAAAGCAAAAACCCTCCCGTATGAATCATTACTAACGTTTTGATTTCTGCTGTCCTATGGCTTTCCCATATACTTATGTGTCATACAGATTTATTTTCGTATTTATATAAAGCTTGGAAACGTGGAACAAAATAATTTTTTCTAGCAATCTGTTACATAAAATTATACTTTCTTCACTTAAATTAACCTGTCTGTTCACCTTTCACATGAAGGATCTTAGGAGGCTGAAGGAGAGGACTGCAGGAATCCAATTACCTGAAATCAACTTCCAGGCAAGAAGGAGGCATTGTTAATGGAGATAATCTCCTCCTCAGGCTTACAGCATTTCTCTGTCTCAGTGTGATAATAAAGATGTTCTGCCTGGACAGTGAAATTAGTATACATGATTTCCTGATTATAATGTAGGACAGAAAAATAGTGAAGTCTGCAGTTCCTGTCTAAAAATGTAGCTTTTGGCCATATACTTTAAACATAACTAGAAAAGACAAAAGCTGCCCCAAATAAACATGTGCAATCCCAACCAGACTTCAATAGTGTAACATAGTTAATGTACTACTTACAAAATGTCTTTTGCGGGAGTGAGATATTTCCTAAATCTCACTTCAAGCCATACAGGATTTCAGCTTGAAAGACGATTTCATAAAGTACTTTTTTTTTCTTTCCTGTAAAGTGCAGGAGTGGAACACTTTGAGTCAGACAACCTTAATGCTGCTGTAGCAATTTTGTAAGGCACCAGAGAAAAATGCATCGTATTATCTTTGAATTTCAGTCTGCTTTTGCCGCTCACAGCAATCAATAACCATTAGAATTATTGGTGGTAGTATCCGTCTAGATAATTTTAGGGCTTCTCCAGAAATCAAAATACATAAACCAAAATTGTCATGTTGTAACTTTTTCTCTTCTTTTTAACTCTAATAAATCCAGATTTGCTTTGAAGAAAAGCAAAAACTGTCAATAGGGAAGCGGGATGAAAAGGAGATGACACCTAGCTGAACAGATCCAGTAGTTAGTATTAGAATAAAAAGTTTGAGGGCCAGAACAAATTCCCTTTGCAGCCTGGAAAAGTGATAGTCATTGAAAAATTAGTCATACTCATGGGTCAAGTTACTAGAAATTTTTATGATTATCTTAAAACCCCAGCTCACGAAACTGAGGCCAACCAATCGAACGTAATTTAACTTCTTTCCAGCAAAAAGGGAAGGACTTTCCCACAATTTTAGAGTATGTATTTTGTATTAGAGGCGGCTCCCTGGCAGCTCAGGAGTCCTGGCTGTAGGAAGCTAAGGGATATGGCAGGCTCTGCGGCGTCGAGTGCAGCTTGAGCTGGGTTTGGCAGAGGCAGAGAGCAGGCAGCTGCCTGCCTCTGCCTGCAGAGCAGGGTGCCGTTTGCGTGTACAGCTGGACGTGGCAGCTTCCTCCGGCTGCTGCTTCTGGTGTGAGGCACTGTAGAGAGGGAGAGTCAAAAGGGAGAGCTCGGCGGGTGGCTGTCGGGCAGGATCACAGGGAATGGGCATCCCCCTTCCTCAGTCACCTGCATCCCACCTTCCTGACCTCCATAGGGGACTGGCAGGGCAGGATCCTAGACCGAGAGCGCTGGACTAGTACCTTAGGGCAGAGAGAGAATGGGGTTGAGTCTGATGGAGGAAATAGGTTGAGCAAATTAGCAATGTCTTGTTATGGATCAGCCTAAACTGTACAGACACTGGGAGCCGAGTAGTGTAGGAGGAGGATGCCATCGCAAGGGAGATCTCCTTCTGTGAGTGTACAGTTGTTGTAAGATTAGTTTGAATTATGTCAGGTACACAAGAGATTTCCCCCTCATGTTTCAGATTGGGGACCACCAGTGTGGCATCTTAAAGGTAAAAATGAAGTCTGACTTAAAATGGTGACTTTCATAACCTTTAAAATCTGTTTTACCATTTATTTTCTCTGGTAGATTTTGGAAGCCTGGATATTACCTGTCAAGCTGTCATAAGTAATTATATGTTTGTTAACTTACTGTTCCTAATAAACAACAGGAAATATTCATGATGAATTTCATTTTTCCCTAAAAAAAGGTTTAATAACTACTTTGATTAAATAATAAAGCTTTCTTTTGCTGTTACAACTATACAGAATATTCCAAATATCAGCAAAATATTTTGTGCACAATCTTTTTACTACCTGGCCATTACACTGGACTTTATTGATTGCTAACATCATTGATCAGGGTAACTTCTAGGTGGTCAGGTGGAGGACTGACGTGACTGGCTGTATGATGACTCAGCAAACTAAAACTTCTTTCATGCTGTATCACTGAAAATACCTGAAAATTGGACTTTCTGTGGATAGACAGGATTGCCTGGCCTTGGGGAACAGTTGACGGTATTGCGTTTCCCACTGGGCAAAAGGGATTTTTGAGATAAAGGAAACCTTTACAGCCAGCAAGACCTTATGTGGTTTTCTGTCTTTTTTTGCCTTCCCCAGTGCCTGTAGCAGGGCAGCGATACGGGGTGTCAGGTAATGATTTAGAGCAAAATGAGTCTTCCTCAACTCTGGCAGAGGGGGGAGGTCTCAGAAGGTGTTGGATGAATGGTAGGAACTGAATCAGTTGTCTGGATACGCCTCGTGCTTGTGGAATGGTAGTTGGCGGTACCAGAAGTGACAGGTGGTTCATCAAACATGAAAAGAACCTAATTTATTCCAGAAGTCAAGCCTGCCTGCTAGAGAAATTGTAATCGGTGCGTGTACAAGAGCTAAGGGAGCTTTAATGGCACTGCTGAAACCGTAATGTAATATCCAGGTTGAAATCGTTCCATCTTTATCTCATTATGAGTACAATTTTCTTCTATGTGTGAAACTTAAATGTCAAATTGAGGAAGTGGAGGGAACATAAACAAAAGACTGTGGGCATATTCTATTGTTTCTTTAGTGGAATTGTAGAAGCTGCAGAAGGCTGTGTGAAGATACTCCAAGCAAAATGGGGGGATAAAGGCTTCCAAAGACTTCCCACTTTTAGTAGGAGCTTCTTTACCTGTGCTGGAAGAAAGAAGCTCCCGGGAGGATTGTCTGTCATTACCACATACTTCTTCCTTAAAAAAGAGAAAAGAGAACTTGTGAATAAGTGCTGCTTATGTGATCCATTAAGAATATGCGTATATCTCAGCCAGTGGTAAGTAGGGAGCTTGTATACTAGAAGCACAATTGCTATAGTAGTAGCTAGTTCAGAACAGGTATTTGCAGAATTTGAGTTTTGCAGCATGCTGAGTTGGAAGCCGCAGCAGTTGCACTGCTGGTTAGCGGTACAAGTGCTGGTTTGTTGTAAGCTATCTCGTGTGTAGTCACAGCTCACGTGTAAGATGTTTTTCTACACTGAAAAGTGGCAATGCAAATACATTTCCAGGCTCTCCGGGGCAAACCAGATCTGTGCTGTGTGTTAGGGCCTTTAATTTCTAGAGCTCAATCCCTTTAGTTCTGAAATGGCATTGTAAAAATGGAACGAGAGCTAGAAGGATGATGTGCACTGTGTGTGGAAAGCCTGTAGGGGCTGAAAGCAGTTACTGCTTGGTTTTTTTCTTTCTTCTACGTGCTCCAGAATGCAGGCTACTGACTGACTAGTAGTTGCCCCAGAATCTGCTCTATTTTCACTCTTGCTGTGTTTTGTCACTACTTTCTGACGCTTGTCTTTGGAGGGGTGAAAGGGTCTCTTTGGGTGCTGGGTAGTGGAAACAGTAGGAAGTAACTGAAGAACACAAAGTGCTAGTCTGTAAGAAATTTAGCGTTAAGAGGTGTTTGAGTCTTCATTAAGTCATATCTAAGATTTAGAGCATGGTTTTCAAGTATTAGTCAAACATTTTAAGTATTCTCTCACCTAAATGTACTTTTGCATCCCTTTTCTTCATGTACTCATGCACTTGCTTTTTCCTTTTTCTCTCTGCTCTAAAATAGAACTGACTGGACAAATGTTGTATAAAAAACTGATGTGAAATTCCAAGGAAAACTATTTCTCAAGAAATAGTGTGATTTTTAATGTCAGTTCCTGGCAGGTTATCCCATATAGAATTATTATGGTATCTTGGCACCACAATTGATATGTTTAATAATTTTCATTATGTGTTTGGGTCCCTTCAATGCTTGATTATTACATTTAAAGAAAGATGATAAGGTAAAATACATTTGCTTTTGAACGTATGAAAAACACAACCTTGCCTTTCCAGATGCATTCACTTTAACTCTGTTTAGCATTCACTAAATCTGTGGTTATTTCTTTTTTTCTTTTGAAATGCGCTTATTGTTCTATTTCAAGAATGAATCATGTTCTGTTGCTACCCCAAAATATAACATAACAAAAATGGTAAAAATGATTGCCTGTAATCTATTATTACAGGCAATCCAACCTGCCAAAACAAAATTGCCATTTAATAAGGTGGTTTCTTGAAATGAGCTCTGAGAATGCTCCATGCTAACTGAAGTTGCCCACAAATTCTGTATTTAAAAAAATGTTTCCTTTTAAGTGACCGTATTTTACTATATATGACAGAAAATCCAATGGCGCATATCTCCATCTCTGTCAATCCTTGCAGTCTCCATGGGCATTTAGATCACTCTGATGTGAGACCTGGATAAGATGCTATTTATATTACACGTTGTCAAAGGCCTTATCCAAAGGGTAGTACATTAGAGATGTTGTATTTCAGGAGGAGGAAAATCCTGGCACTACTTAAATAGTGTATTTCAGCAGAGGACCTTTTTTGTGAATATTATTGTTCCCGTTTTATGACAGAAAGAATTTAGGGAGAAAGAAAATATGAGAGGCTTGTCTGTATTTTTGCAGCAATGTGTAAAGTTCTTTCCCTGGGAAATTCATATGGAGAAAATTAAAAGGAGCCAAAATCCTATTCAGTGCTCAGTCCCAGTGCTCAAAAATCTCATGTATTTATTATTGAAGCAGAGCCATTACAGATATTAACAAGTATTTGCAGGATGTTTTGGTAATATTAAAAAAAAGGAAGTGTGAAGGGTCAGCAAGTCTAATTCTGTGAAGACTACTTTAATCTATTTGATTATACTGGCTTTTGATTTGGGGTGGTCGATCTCGAAGTATTCCAAGGTAGGGAAAAGTCAAAGAGACAAGAAGCCATTAACTGCTCGGTCTTCTGGCTCCAGCTCCGAAGAGCATTAAGGAAAGGCATGGGCTGTCATCTCAAAACATGGCTCCCCTGCCCAAATAATGCAGACTTTAAAAAAGTTTTCCATAACATTTCTTTTAATTCACCTATTTAAGTTAGTTCCACTGCAGTCTATGTCCTTCTTTCAGGGTGTCCTTTGAACATAGCACAGCCTGGGGAGGAAGCGGCAGAGAAACTGGAGTTGAGTTATCTCTGAAATTCTGCCACTGAACTTTACTCTGTTGGCAAATCATTTCATATTTTTGTCCGAGGTTTTCATCTGTACACACACCTTGAAAGTTAAAGCAACTCTATAAAAAATAAGTTACTTTGCTGCAAAAAATCAGACCTACAGTCTACTCCAAACGTATGCAGTCATGATACATTACCATTATTTTGTATGAATTTTATACCTGACTCTGTTATTCCCTCAAGGGAAATTAATGCTGAATGCTGATAGAGTGGTTGAACGTATAACTGATGCATACTTTTCTCTCCAAAAAGCACACAAAAGAAATGGGAAGGCCACAAACTCCTTTGAAAGAAACAACGTTGGAGCCTTGGACTCAGCCACAGGTAGGCTGGAACAACTTTTCTGATAATGTTTTTTTCTGTAACAGTGGTTTCTGTACATCTCAACAGAATCAATCTGGGGCTCTAAATAAATTCTGCCACAGGTAGCAGTGTGGTTCTTAGCATTGTATGTCAAAATGATTTGTTTCGGTGTTTGGCTGCCCAGACTATTGGTAGTGTCCTTTTAGTTAAAGTCTCAGTTTTTTTCTAAGGCAGAAATGCCAGGATTATCTTGCCTTCAGTTTGTGTTCCTTATGTGCTTAAAAAACTTTGCAGAACTTTACAAAACAAACCTACTTTCTGAACGGTGTATCAAGAAACTGCGAGCGTCTCCTGGTGTAGAAATCAAGTTTGTGGAAGTTTGTTATTTTGAGAGGAAGGTTTGAAAGATCAACCTTTTGCGTGATAAGGATTTAACCAAAAAAGAAGCAATACTTAATCATGCAAAGAGAGATAAAGAAATGGGGATATCAATATGCAATCTTCCTTAACACAAAGTGGTTTTGGATGTTTGGCCTTGCAGTTGTGTACTTACTTGAGCAAATCAGTTGTAATAAATTTCTTACATGCAGGAGTTCAGAGCCTTTTTCGCTATTTGTTCCCTGCGTATCAGTGTACTGTACTGCACATTGAAATATGTGGCTTCGGAGGTGACGGGAGGGAAGGAAAGAGCCAGTTCATAGTGTAGGTGAAACTGGGTGTTGCTGTTCCAAGGATAAGGATTGGGACTGTATGAGAAAAGGTGCTGGAGTGGGTTGGAGATGAAGTAGGGTGCCGGGAAGACCAACCTGGAGAATCAGGCTGCTTCTGGAAATTCCCAGGGGAAGATAGCTGCTGCTTTTTATGGATGTGGGGACATTTTTCCTTCAGCAGCTTCCACATTTGTAATTCATATGGCACAGTGTCTCTTCCTGACAGAAGCACCTACCTTTGCTTTGCAGGGTTCACCTGTTGCTAAAGGCAGCAGTGAATTTATAGCTGTAATGCCGGAGTTGAGAGTTTGCTGGCGAAGATGGAGAGAACCGGCGGGGGTAGCCACCCCTGATCCGTAATTACATTGTGACTGCAGTCTAAGTAGGCTCTGCCTTGTTTTTTCAGGCTGTAAGCACTCTGCCCAAACAAATATTCTCCTATTTAGTCTCTAGTTTTTACAAACTATATATATGAAATCCTAGAACTTAGGCTTGTTCTAGAGGCATGTTTACTCCAAAAGCATGTGGCAAACACAGTGTAGGAATTTAGAAGTAGAAATGAAAAAACCCCACATCTCTGTTACTGCTAACTTTGTTCATGCTTAAGTGCATTTTTTTATTATTATTATTATTTGCAATGCTAACTGTGCAGGCCTTCATGGTACAATACAGCTGATTAAAATATAGTAGCTCTTAAACGGTAAATTCTTCACTGTAGTCACAGATATGTGGTATTTATGTTTGTGCACCTCTACATACAGAAAGAAGATAGTTATCTGTAAACATGCAAGCCGTGTATTGTAGGGAAATCCCTCAATTGCTACTCTCCAAAACACAGCGTCTTCCCTCCTTCCTAAATAAAAGGCTCCCAGGTGCAGCATGTGCCCTGACTGTTTCCAGCTACTGCATGGCCAAACCTCCAAACATCTCTATCCAGGCAGCTGCTAATCACAATAGTTAAGCGTCCATTGATCTGTGTCTGCAATCAATAATGTTTATGTGCAGGACCACAGGAGCTTGCTGTGGTCCATAGTTACTAATAGACAGTAACTCTTTATGTGCAGGAACAAAACAGTTGAGGAAAGTGTTTCGTTCCAGCAGTTACTGCTAAAAAGCTGATGAATCATTAAGGGAGGGCTAACAAGGCTCCTCCTCTTTCCTTGCCTACAGCATGTGTTGCAGAGCAGGCAGGTAGAGAGCTTGGAATTAGGGCTGGGCTTTGGGCTGTTGGCTCAGAAGAGAGTATTTTGGCTTCTGAGTTGTGAGAGGGGTCGTCGAAGCAGCTTGATGCCATGATCGTCATTTAGGGGAGCCCTGGTGCATGAGCATGGGTGTCAGAGGTGAGCTTTTGCGAGAGGTGGTTTGTGTGACTGCTGCCGGCAGCGTTGTCAAAGTAGTATTCTGTTGGACTGTCCCAGTGCTGATGAGAATCAGCGTTCTTCCCGAGTATACAGACCATCACCGTGTTACCTGATCAATTCTGAAAGCTGCATTTGCCACTGCTTTATTTAGTAACTACACAGATTAAAACATGTGAAGTGTTTTTTTTAATTCCTATTCATTTTTGGGGAAAAAAAAAAAACCTGCCTTTTAAAAAAAATACATGTAAAGAAGCTAACACCAATATGCTTTTTTTATTTCATGGAGAGAAGAAATGTAATCAACAAAATCAAAATCTGCTGGAACCATTATTGTAGCAGAAAATTAAATTAGTTGTTAATTCTTTCATGGATGTAATTCTGGCCCCCGCAAATCCCTCCTTAGATATTTTGTATAAAGTGAGTAAAAATTCATGGCATGGATAAAAGCTTTGTCTATTTTATGAGCAACAGGCAAATGATCCAAATGGTGCTCATAAAGCAAATGGTTCCCAACTCTAAAAGGAGGAGGAATATATTTAAAAACCGCTAGAATGAACCATGAGTAAAACCAACTCCTATTTACAAGAAGGTGTTATTTACATGAAAGTTTTTTGAGTTCCACCCCCCCACCCCCCCCCAAAGGGAGAGACTCACTACTTTTGTCTACTTAGTAATAACAATAAAAAAATCATTACACTTGGGCTACTTACTCCCATTCAATGTTGAGAGCTGCTGTGGGATGCGTTTTATCAACAGAGAGAGTGAACAAAATAGCTGAGAGCACAGTTTCAGTGTGCAGGGCCAAACAGTCAGTGAAGCAGAAAGTACCACATCTGGCCCCGAATATCACGAGGTGAGAAGCTGGTACCTATTAGTGGTCGGGCAGTTTCACACAGAGGTTATGGTCCGGGGGAAACAAGAAACAGTGCTTTTTGTGCAGGGGGAGGGAAGGCGCTATGTTGCCTGTTCTGTCGTGGCTCTCATTTGCCTTATTTGTACAAGGTTTCATCTTAGAAGCAGCCAGGTAGCTGAAAATTTTGAAACCGAACCGTTCAATTACACAAAAAAATGAAGAACTGTAGTGCTTTGTCAGGCTCATTTCTTATTCTGTGCTGGATTTTTTTTGTTATTGGTTTTGGGGTTTTGTTTTTTGCTTTTTTGGCTGTGATTTAATGAGTTCCTAGAGCAATATGACATTGCCAACATGGGAATTCTTTTTCGTGGCCATGCCTTTTAACTTGCAGTTTTCTGTATCTTTTTCTGTGAACTCAGTGAATAGAAACTGATGTTATTGCCTGAAAAATAAAGTGAGAGAGACTCGTTCCGATAAATTCAGGACAAGACCTTTGCAGATAAGGAACATGTGTGGTGGTAGTTGCCCTAATAGACTTGTCATTGGTTTACAAGCTTTATTTAAATGCTAAATACCATGTATTCCTGTGGTTATGTTTTTTGCTGCTTTGCCTGATTAAACATTTAGCTGATAAACCCTGTCAAGGCTGTTCAGAGCTACTGCAGTTAAGATTACGTATTTATAGCCTCTATTTTTATGGTCAGTTAGAAACAGGATAATTTAAAATCAAACTAATCTGTGCTTGTTTAATTTTTTGAAGTTGCTGACGCTATTTTAAAATCTGAATTTTGTGTGGTAATGGCATGAAATAATATTGATCTCAATGATTCCGATTCAGAAACAAATTGCTTTATTCTTCTAAATTACTAGGAGGATAAATCTAGAAAGAGAGAATAAGGATTTACCAAAATAAGGATGAAGAACAATGATTAAAGTTATATAGCTTAAAACTGCAGTAGTGGCAAATAGCGAGGTCAAATAGCATGGCAGATACAGCAAAACCCCCACTCTTCAGCTGCAGAGTATTTCTGACTTAAAACTTTTTTTGTTTTTTTGTGACCCTTACCTCACTATCTATTCTATATCTATGTGAAATACTGCATATAAGTGATTCCTAGAGATGTTTGACAGGATAAAATGTGAGAAGGTGGTGTTATTAGTGCTGTAGCTTTTTATTTGTTTATTAATTGTAATAGCTCCAGGTGCTCTTACTCACTTAAGATAATGGCTAAAAAGCCAGGGTACAGTTGCATTAATTTTCCTGGCCCAAATGTAGCATAATTAATTTAATGAACACATAAATTTATCCCCTTTCCTCATGCTCTTCCTCCTTCACAGTCCACGTTGTCACTGGAAACCCAGACAGTGATGACCCTGAAGGTTTGTAGCTCTCCTCAAAGGTCTCCATGAGGGTTAAATATCCAAGGACTGACATTTGTCAGGCTTAGGTAGTGGACATTCATGTGTGTCTTACAAATAAGCAACATCTAGCACCAACATGGCTTTATTACCACCTGGTGTAACGGTGGTGCATTGCCACAGCAAAGAGCATGACAAGCAGGAGCAGTAGGATACAGGCCAAGTGCAACCATTTGTGTCTCAAAAGCAGAAGAGGAAAATAACTTGTTTTCTCTTTGGCATCTATACTTTTGTTTTCTCTTTGTTTGTGTGCGGAGCACAGTCCTTTTCTCTTTCTTTTCCTTTTTTTTTTTCTTTTTTTTTTTTAAAGCAGAATTACTTTTTGTGGAAAGGCAAACACACTCAGACTGAAATCTAATTACAAATGATAGAGCGCAGTATTTTTCTGCTCAATTTTAAAGAATCACTTTATAATCTTGGAACAGTGGATAACAACATCACTAATCCAATATTTTAACAGTAAATACGTTTGATGATGGGAATTGCTACACTAATCTTATATCCCTCCACAGTATAGTTAAGAAATCCACAGGGGGTTTTACTAATCAGTTTTTATAAAGTAAATCAAGTCATGTAATTCTCATTCCCTCTAAATGCCCGGCAACTGCAGGCAGAAGCATGTGCAGTACTTTTTGTTCTTTTCATCAGTTTTGTACCCTAATCTGCAGCCACGCTTCCCTTCAATATGCAAGAAAGAGACTTCTGGAGAGAAAAGTCTCCAAGCACCCTCTGACAGAGATGTCTTATTAGGTGAGCTGGCAATTCACCTTGGTCCCCTCGCCTGCTGTGCTGGGAAGGGATGGAACGAGTCCACCTCCTGCACATAGGTGAAGAGCTGCCAATAATAAATACAATCCAACCACGTTCACCACTATGCTTCTGATACCTATGGTTTAAGCTACTTAGTTTAGACCCCAGTTTTACTGACCAGTGAGATATATTGCAATATGGCTTGTGTTTTTATCTTGTTTTAAAAAACTGTCAAAAGTAAAATAGTTTTCTTTTTTTAAATTATAAACAGAATGTTTTACATTAGGAAGAAATATTAACAACCATGGTTAAATATTTGAAGAGAAGCAACTATTAGTAATTCTGTGAATATTTTGTTCCCACAGTTCATGGGAACTGAATTATTTTTCACGAAGTCCTGGTGTGCTCTGTTTACTTAGCTCACAGCTTCAGCCTTTAGGATTTGAAATCAGTGAAAGTCAGAATGAAAGTGAAGCTTTATTTCTGACTCGGTGTCTTCAGCTTAGATACAAACCAGTCATCTAAATAGACTTATATAGCCTAGTTATACCCTGGTTTTATTTAGTATTTAGAATCTGTGTGTTCAAAATATGCCCATTTTATTTGATGCCTTAATAAATTTACATATGCCTCAAGTATATTTCTTATTTAATGGAACTTCAGTTGTAATCCTGACACAAAAGACTTGGTAAATTTAAAAAAAAAAAAATTATCCAGATCAGCGTAGAAGGTGTAAGGATTCTAAATGCAATTAGAGTTGCCTGCATAAATATCTGAACTGGTTTTGAACACTCCAATCTTAAAACCTCTTTTTTTTGTCTCTTAAAATGGAGGCCTCAGGAAGTAGAAGCCAACTGGAAGCAGACAGTTGTTTTGGTCTGATTTGAGTACCAGCAGGAATGAAATAGTATTTTATTAAGAACCTTAAGAGAAAAACACACTAATTTTTGCACTTTGAAAATAATTATAGTGGATACCTTCATAAAGATTTAATCTTTCCATCAGCAGCTAGTGCAGTACCTGGCTGCCAAAAGGTACAAACCTGGCTTCTCACAGATAGCACCGCTATTCATTTTAGCTGTGTTTCTAGGTTATAATCTGTACTTCTGACATTCTATACAAAAAATGTATCCAGAAATCGGGATACAGTTCTGGAAGGTAACTTAATGGAAAGGCAATTTATTAATTGGAAATGGGCATTAACCATTTCCTGTGTAACGATCCTTTTCCCTGATGATTCCATTTAATATGGAATAGAAGAATACTGATATGCCATATATAAAACAGTGTATGTTGTGGCTGTATTAGGCCACTGGGAGTATTCAACTGTAAATTTAAGAGGTGAAGTTTAATGAAGAGATGTTTGCAAATAAAAAGCTTAATTATAATCTAAATAAAGACTTATTCTGCAGTGGAGCAGGGTTGCTTAGATAACCTGGCCAACAGGAAGAACTCCATTTTTATTAAGCTAGTAAGATTTTGGTACATTTGACAGGCTTTATGTATATATAAAAATACATATTTTTTCAAGATCTAGTTTGCCATAGCATATAAGCATTGGAAGTTAGTAGCTGATGTAGCTGAAAAGTCACTTAGAGAAAATAAGAAAAAAAAGCAGGATATCAGAGTTGTGAGCACTGAATTTACTATTGATTTCAGCAAGGGAGACCATTACAAAGGCAGACAAAATTCCCATTTCATTTAAGTTTATCTGTTTTCCAGACCAGATCATGACTCTATGATTAAAACCTCTCGATTTGAGCTAAGCTACAGTTCTCTTATGAGTTAATTAAATTAAATGAGAACTCTACAGACAGTTTCCATACAGTTTACTCAGTATATTTTCAGGCTGTACAGAAGAAGAAAGCCAGTCACTTTGGGGGTTGTATCTCTGAGGACAGGCACTTGCGTGTTCGTCTCTGTCAGATTGTTCCATGTATTTTCAGAACCCAAATGTCAAAGCTGGCAAGTAGAAAATTGGGGGATAGTAAAGGTTTCACGTTCTTACTACCTTGAAATATTTAACTCTTTTCTAAGTCATTCACTGAGGCTTTGAAGAACATCTTTTCCCTTTTTGTCCACCATGACAGTGATGTTGTCTGCCTAATTTCTTTGGTTCACACTGTTAAATCATAGAATCATAGAATGGTTTGGGTTGGAAGGGACCTTAAAGATCATCTAGTTCCAACCCCCCTGCCATGGTCAGGGGCACCTTCCACTAGACCAGGTTGCTCAAAGCCCCATCCTACCTGGCCTTGAACACTTCCAGGGATGGGGCATCCTCAACTTCTCTGGGCAACCTGTTCCAGTGCCTCACCACCCTCATAGTGAAGAACTTCCTCCTTATATGTAATCTAAATCTACCCTCTTTCAGTTTAAAGCCGTTATGCCTTGTCCTATCACTACATGCCCTTGTAAAAAGTCCCTCTCCAGCTTTCCTGTAGGCCCCTTTCAGGTACTGGAAGGCTGCTATAAGGTCTCCCTGGAGCCTTCTCTTCTCCAGGCTGAACAACCCCAAATCTCTCAGCCTGTCTTCATAGGAGAGGTGCTCCAGCCCTCTGATCATCTTCGTGGCCCTCCTCTGGAATCACTCCAACAGGTCCATGTCCTTCTTATGTTGGGGCCCCTAGAGCTGAACACAGTACTCCAGGTGGGGTCTCACGAGAGCGGACTAGAGGGGCAGAATCATCTCCCTCGACCTGCTGGTCATGCTTCTCTTGATGCAGCCCAGGATACGGTTGGCCTTCTGGGCTGCAAGCGCACATTGCCAGGTCATGTTGAGCTTCTTATCAACCAACACCTCCAAGTCCTTCTCCTCAGGGCTGCTCTCAATCTGTTCTCTGCCCCACCTGTATTTGTGCTTGGGATTGCTCCGACCCATGTGCAGGACCTTGCGCTTGGCCTTTCTGAACTTCATGAGGGTTTGTACAGGCCTACCTCTCAAGCCTGTCAAGGTCCCACTGGATGGTGTCCCTTCCCTCCAGCATGTTGACCACACCACACAGCTTGGTGTCGTTGGCAAACTTGCTGAGGGTGCACTCAATCCCGCTGTCCATGTCACTGACAAAGATGTTAAACAGTGCCGGTCTCAATACCGACCCCTGAGGAATGCCACTCATCACTGGTCTCCACTTGGACATCGAGCCATTGACTGCAACTCTTTGAGTGCGGCCATCCAGCCAATTCCTTATCCACCGAGTGGTCCATCCGTCAAATCCATGTCTTTCCAATTTAGAGACAAGGGTGTTGTGCGGGACAGTGTCAAATGCCTTGCACAAGTCCAGGTAGATGACGTGAGTTGCTCTTCCCTTATCCACCAACGCTGTAAGCCCATTGTAGAAGGCCACCAAATTTGTCAGGCACGATTTGCCCTTAGTGAAGCCGTGTTGGCTGTCACCAGTCACCTCCTTATTTTCCATGTGCCTTAGCATAGTTTCCAGGAGGATCTGTTCCATGATCTCGCCGGGCACAGAGGTGAGACTGACTGGCCTTGTAGCACCGCTGGTCTTCCTTTTCTCCCTTTCTGAAAATGGGGGTTATGTTTCCCCTTTTCCAGTCAGTGGGAACTTCACCGGACTGCCACGACTTCTCAAATACGATGGATAGTGGCTTAGCAACTTCATCTGCCAGTTCCTTCAGGACCCGCAGATGCATCTTATCAGGTCCCATGGACTTGTGCACCTTTAGGTTCCTTGTGGTCTCGAACCTGATCTTCTCCTACAGTGGGCAGCTCTTCATTCTCCCAGTCCCTGCCTTTGCCTTCTGCAACTTCGGCGGTGTGGCTTGAGCACGTGCTGGTGAAGACTGAGGCAGAAAAGTCATTGAGTATCTCAGCCTTCTCCATATCCCGGGTAACCAGGTCTCCCATTTCCTTCCGGAGAGGGCCCACATTTTCCCTAGTCTTCCTTTCATCCCCAACGTACCTGTAGAATCTTTTCTTGTTGCCCTTGACGTCCCTGGTGAGATTTAATTCTATCAGGGCTTTAGCTTTCCTAACCTGATCCCTGGGTGCTTGGACAATTTCTCTGTATTCCTCTCAGGCTACCTGTCCTTGCTTCCATTCCTCTGGAGGCTTCCTTCCTGTGTTTGAGTTTGTCCAGGAGCTCCTTGTTCATCCACGCAGGCCTCCTGGCGTTTTTGCCTGACTTCCTCTTTGTTGGGATGCATCGCTCCTGAGCTTGGAGGAGGTGATCCTTGAATACTAACCAGCTTTCTTGGGCCCCCCTTCCCTCTAAGACTTTACCCCATGGTACTCTACCAAGCAGATCCCTGAAGAGGCCAAAGTCTGCTCTCCTGAAGTCCAGGGTAATGAGCTTGCTATGCACCCTCCTCGGTGCCCTAAGGATCTTGAACTCCACCATTTCATGGTCACTGCAGCCAAGGCTGCCCTTGAGCTTCACATTCCCCACCAGCCCCTCCTTGTTGGTGAGAACAAGGTCCAGCATAGCACGTCTCCTCGTTGGGTGCTCTGTCACTTGGAGAAGGAAGTTATCATCAACACATTCCAGGAACCTCCCAGATTGCTTATGCCCTGCTGTGTTGTCCCTCCAACAGATACCGGGGTGGTTGAAGTCCCCCGTGAGGACCAGGGCTTGCAAATGTGAGGCTGCTCCTATCTGCCTATAGAGGACCTCATCCGCTCGGTCTTCCTGGTCGGGTGGCCTGTAGCAGACCCCCACTATAATGTCACCTGTCCCTGCTCTCCCTTTAATCCTGACCCATAAGCTCTCGGTCGGCTCCTCATCCATCCCCAGGCGGAGCTCCGTGCACTCCAGCTGGTCATTGACATAGAGGGTGACACCCCCTCCTCGTCTCCCCTGCCTGTCCTTCCTAAAGAGTCTGTATCCTTCCATTCCAACAATCCAGTCATAGGAACCATCCCACCACATCTCCTTGATGCCAATAAGGTCGTAGCCCTGCAGGCGTGCACACATCTCTAATTCCTCTTGTTTATTCTCCATGCTCCGTGCATTTGCACAGAGGCATTTAAGTTGGGCCCCTGATGAAGCTGGCTTACTGGCTGGAGTGGCTGTGCTGCTCTTCAGGTGCTCTTCTGCTGACCTGTGATCCTTTTCCTTCCTCTTGCTTCTGACGTGTCGGTGTTGTTATTACAGGCTTGAACAGCAGTGTAAATGAGGAAGGAATTGGTAACAGGACCGGGGAGCTCAGCTGTAGAGCATCACCTGGAAATTCAGCCCAGTGTGTGTGAAAATGGGTAACCCCAGAAAGCATCTTGTCAGTGTGCATGGTACTGGAGCTACAAGAGGGAGCTGTACTGCTCAATGCGGGCAGTTGATTTATTCTCCATCGCTGTATGCTGAGTTGGAGGAGATGGGGTACTCAGTAGTGAAATATCCAATGACATTGTTTAAAAAGGGCAGGTAGACAGCTACTCCTTCATCTTGTGAGATGCCAAAAGACCTGTCAGTGTCTAAGTAAATCACCACGGACCTGCTTTCAGAAAATGTAGATGAGATCTTTGAGGTGCTTAGTTATCTATCGGGATGCTCAGAACGGCTTTCCTCCCCACAGTATTTCTTCTGCCATCACCCCCGTTCGGCAAGAAAGCGGAGACGTCCCTATTATTTAGGAGAAAGCACGGAGTAACAAAATCATTAAGTTGCATTGAACTGTAACTTACTTGCTCTGAGCTGTGCTCAACATGCATAAATCTTAACACAGAAAACATAAACGAGGCGTGATTCATCGAGGTGCCATTTTTCCAGTGTCCAGTTCGCTGTCACTCGCAGAGCAGTTAGCTGTAATGTAAGGTGGGAGCTGTGCACGGGAACAGATCCATCCTCTTCACTACTGCAGCTGGCGGATGTATTTATGCATCTCGGAGTAAGAAGAGTGGTCTGAAAAGCTGTTGGAAAACACAAACATAATAAAAGCTTTCTGGTGTTATGTTTAAACCTTAAAAATGGTATCAGCTTCAGCGTGAAGAGAGGGTGTATGAGGGAAAGCTTTTGGAAGTGTTGGGCTTTCAACCGTCTGTTAATCTCTTGAGGTTTTTCTTTCCCACGCTATGCTTTTAGGAAACTTTTAACCACTTTTTCTTGTTGGTGGTGTTTTTGTTTGGTGGTGGCATGTTTTGGGGTTTTTTTGTTGTCATCATTGTTCGCTATAAACTTACCCAGTGCTTAATAAGAACATTTACAATGTTTAATAACGATGTTACGCCTTCCCTCCTGATGAATTAGCGACGCAAATTTTATTTTCCTGGGTAGCAAAACAGGCACTGCCATAAAGTCTTGTCACAGGGAATAACAGAAGTAGGCACTAGATGCATCGTGTGAGCTCTTCACATGGAGACGTCCATCCTAGTTGTGATTCTGTAACGCTGAATGTTTTACTATTGATCATGATGGAAGAAGACTGAAACCCAGTGTTAGCTTTCAGGTAAGAGGGACAAATTATTCACAAATGCTGTTAGGGCCCCCAGTGCACACTGACCAAACCATAGTTCATATATCGTCAATGCTGAAAATGGTTTTTGACTGAATTTAGTTAGCTGAAATGAGGTATTTCACCAGTCCGTTAAGTTATATGATTATTGTGTATCCGTAGTGGAGACGGTGGCTCTGGGCTGCTGTTGCCAGGTCACTTACCCTCTCAGTCAGTTTCTCAGCTACAAAATCAGTTGTTTTTCTTGAAGGGTATTTTATGGACTGAATAATTTTTTGGCTGCAAATTATTGCATATAAAGCAGATACACTCCAACTCGGTGCCCCGATGGCTATATGGTAATGGATATTATGTATCCATTCAAAGCCCAAATGAGATTAACACCACTGTTCTCTCCATCTGCCTTTGAGAAAGAATCCAATAAATAATGAGGCATATAAGGGAAGATTATCACATTATATTCAGTATTTACAGCATGCGTATTAATTATTGCAAGGAGACAGGCGCCCACTCAGAGTGGGTAGGCCCTGCTGTGCTGCTGAGAGTGCCTGTGCTGAACTCTTTTAACCCGGAGCAGCGCTGGCCTTGGAGACGGTCGCCTCTCACTTCTCGGGCTGTGCCTCGTGGGCTCGCTGGCAAGCAAAGCTGTAAGGTGCTTCTTGTTAATATTTTGGTAGTTATCTTTATGTAAGAGGGACTGCAAAATAGGGAGCGGGTTAAAAAAAAAAAAAAAAAAAAAAAGGGGGGGGAAAAAAAAAAAAAAAAAAAAAAAAAAAAAGCATTGTAGAGATTTTGCCTATTCTGATAGCTTTTGATTGCAGATTCTGATGCTGTGCTGGGAGTGTCAGAGTCCAGCCTGGCCACATGGCTCCCTTGCATGTGCCCCCTGATCTGCATCGAAGTGTCTGTGCAATGTGTAGGGAAGCAAGTGTGTCCTCTCTTAATTAGTTCAACAAATAAAACCTTCTTCCGGATCACTTCCTTCAGTGTCACATGTTCTCCCATCTCATACTCCTGCAAAGCAGGAGCAGTTACTGATTTTCAAGCCATAGGATTCCAAGCCATTTCTGTCCGTCTGACTGAGCCTGCCTCTGTCATCTTCCAGCAGCACAAGTTTTTGTAACAGTCGGAGACAAATTACAGGGGGTCTCAAAAAGATAGTGGCCTCGAATCAGTTGCCGCTGAAATGATATATCCAGCCTGTGGTCTGCCTGCATGTAACTGAAGGACACAGACAAACAACATAGTGTATGTGCTAATGCTGAAGATGCTTAAAATAGTTTTGTATAATACAATATTTGTCTTCTCTTGGAAATTAAAATATTTTTCTTTAGCAACTAACTCTGATGATGGAAGGTAGTTTTTTGGTGTATATCATTCTTCCTATGTATGAACTTCTTCATTTGGAAGGCTGATACAACATTATTCCACTGGTTCTAATTGATTTGTTTATTTATGAAGTTAAATTAGGGAAAATGCCATTAGAAAAGAATGCCAGGTTCCAGATAGTAGATGTTGGTGCTGCAGACCAAGACCGTAGTTGGGAAAATGATGACCAAAACATTACATTTTGACTTTGTTTTGATATGTCTCTATGCTTTCCCAAATACCACACAAGGACAGTAAAAATATTTGTTGTGCATTATGCTGTTTTTCTAACTCTTAACAGATACTAGAAGTAGCTCAGACCCAGAAAGGAATTAATGTTGCAAACGCTGTGACAGTGGTTGGTGTTTGTAGTAGAATTCATCATCCCTGAAAAGATGCATATTCTACTGCTTTGTTTTTAAATCCATAAATTTTCACCAGTAGCACAGTACTTTGTAATGTGATGAATTTCACTATATGGCTGCAACAGGGATGGTGTAAACTATGAACCGAGGGAGAAGTTGCGCTTTATGCTTTATTTGTCATGCCCTCTCTTTGTGCTACTCTTCTCCCTTGGGATTTTATTCTAAATTCCCCTTCACCCTTGGGCAAAGATTCATGTTAAATAGCCAAGTTGCCACAAGTTGGAAAGTTCCTCTCCCGAGGTGCCCACGATCAGTTATTGCAATGGCCAAGATTAGTTCTAGGTGCTCATTTTTACAGTTCAACGTGTTCTGGGCAGTATCGTCCTAATCTGAAGTAGTAATGATTCCCTAAGTATTTGCGATATGGGGACATTTTTAATACTGAGTTCTTTATCTGGTAATAGTCTGTAATTAACATTTATAATAAGATGCAATTTTCTCTAGAACTTACCCTCCAAATTGCTGTAGTTCTTGGGTCTGTGGTTCAGACAACATGATAAAATATCATCATCTTTGTTCTGTATGTTTACTACAGAACATGTGTTTGCTAGAGGATCTCGGACAGCTTTCCAGGTATTTGTGTGCCACCCAACTGTGGACTGTGAGCATCCAGTCCCTGGTCTTATCGGGAAAGAAACCCGGGATGAACCTGCAGCGGCACTGACCAGGCAGAGAGCGGGCAGTGTAAGGAGCACGCTGCCCGCCCTGAAGCTGAGATGTATATCTTACGCTTAGGCTGGTTTGTGCTGGCTTTTCATCAGGATAATAGCCAGTACTGATGGATCAACATGCAGTACAGAATGCTTTTAATACGGATTCAGCTTATTTATATATTTTGCTCTCTCTCACTTCACATATACGTCATTGCCGAGCCAGGCCTTCCACGGGCCAAAGGGTCGTTTTAGCAGCTGTGCCAGTGGTGGGCCAGGCCCGGGATCGGGGTAAGCATGCTGACAGAATTTCATAGAGTAAACCTGGTTCTTCTTCTGTTTGCTGACTTTATACAAATGAGTCAAAGTGTGGAAGCATTACTTAAGATTTTATATCTCATTATTTTGTGAAAAAAGGGAAGAAACTGGTCTAAAGCTGGTGGCTTTTGTTTTGAGAATGCTGTTACTTAAGGCTTTTAGAAAATTTCTAGGATTTTTTCTTTTCTGAAAAGGGTTATGCTCTCTAATTGAAGATGAATGATGAAGTTGCTTGGTTGCCCATTCTCATGTATTTCATTGGCTTTTCCTTGCTCTTTTCTGCCACTTTTCCCTATAGGAAAACCTGGTCTTTACAGTGATCCTCTGGCATGTGAGAGTTACGATTTTCTCCTTCCAAATTTCACTTTTGAACATTATGGATCATTTGTCAAGAGCCATAAAACTTTTGCCATTCACAGTGGATTCTCATGATTTGTATCCACCGGTTTTATTTTCCTGTTCAGCAGCTTGCCTGTGACGTGATGGGACAAGGCAGGCAGGTCTCGGCGAGAACAAGGCTCTTGGTGCTTTTCAACTCTGATCCTTTTTTCTTTAACTGCTTTCATATATATGTCTAACACACAGATCTTTGTGTGTTTAAGTAAAAGTAATGATGCTTTATGATCTGTTTCATTCTCTCTATTTCAGGATTTACAAGTGTTGTGACTCAGAAGCATCTGAACTTTTTTTTTTAAAGAGGAGCAGTGAGAGGGACTAGGTTGCTTTATTTATTTCTTTTTCAGAACATGGCTAAAACGGTAGACTTCTGGGCTTAGCAGTTTTACAGCAACTTGATAAAATAAAAACAATCGTGTCATCACTATTTTATCTTGCTTCTTTCAGATGTGCTTCCTTCAGAATTGCTTCTTTCTTTCATATTTGTGGAACTCTGCTCGGCAGAGTGGCAGTCTGTTCACAAGCTCTGCCAAGTTGAGGATTTGAGAGAAAGTAAACAACTCAGTTGGAAACACGGATAGCAAGCATTGCGTAGACTTTAAGAAGCAGAGATATGCTGCTGTATTATACAAGAGTTCACTTAATGGAAAAATACTGTTTTCCCCTTAGAAGGAATTAATCTTTCTTGCTAACCATTGTAAAGTAAGCCAGTCGTGCCTGACAACTGCACTCCGTTCGGGCAACTTTTCTATCAAGTGTTTTATAGCACTTTTCCTGAATGAGAAAACCCAGTTTTTGGCCCTCCGTTAGAACGTAAGGAGGATTTATAAGGAATGAAATAGTTACTCCTTACATATTCCTCAAATATTACTTTACTTGCTAGCGATATTTATTCTGTGGGCTACAAATCCATTAATGATACTTTACAGAACAGTACTCAGACCCTGACAGGTTTCAGTTTTTGCAAACAGGCATGATTTAACTCAGCTGCTTCTCAAGTTATTTGTGTATTGCTCCTACCCTCACCAAACTACCAAAGTGAGGTGAAAGACAGTTCCTCACTTATCTTCCTAAAGAGGAGGTGGGGCTTCACTTTTAAGAAACACCTTAAAAACATTGCCTAGTGCAGTTTGCCTGAAGCAGAAAGATTGCTGTAGAAGATTTCCCCCCCGTCTCTTCTGCACTGTTTCTATGCAGGCTTTAACTCCCTCTTATGTATCTCCACACTCAGAGATAGATGAAGCTCAGAATAGGCCCCAGAATTACGACTTTTTTTGTTGTTTTTTTTTGTTTGTTTGTTTGTTTTTTGTTTGTTTTTTTGTTTTGTTTTGGTTTTTTTTTTTTAAAAAAAAAAAAGGTTAGTGCCATAGCTTTGTGAAGCCCTGTGACATTTGTATTAATTTAAGGGATTGCAGGTAACTCATGCTGTATATTTTGCCAAATTACTTCACCCCACATGGCAGTATACTTTAGGTCTTCAGGGATAAGTTTTACCTATAGCTGTGCTTCACTGAAAGAACTTAGCAGAAGTTGCTCTCATTAACTTTTTTTCATTGATATCGCTTTGCTTTAGAAACCTAGGAATGTGACTAATACCGTACATTTAAAATAGTGTATATCAATTGCACTCGGTTATCAGAGTTATTGGAGGGCATAATTTAAATTGTTGGAGAGCATAACAACTACCTTTTGGGATAAGAAAATTCCCATTCCACTTAAGTAGCGTCTTGAGAGATCATACTTTTAAATGAGGTGAGCATAGGAATATTTTAAATGTTTTTTAATAACTACCAGAACGCTTATACTGGTCCTTATTCAGTGATCTTCATTCTCCAAATAAATTAAGCTTCCTTAGAAGGCAAGGGTGGCAGTCGTGATGATAAGGAGAGACATACAGAATGAAGAGGAGGTACAAAGCAGCTTATGTGATATTGTAAGCAGACACAACGTAAACCTGTGTTGGTATGTGGGAACATACAAAACAATGTATATAGCAGAAGACCAAACAAACATAGCTGCAGAAAATAAATGCTTCTGAATGAGATTGTTTAGCTATGATAGATGCGTTGTCAACCTGCTGCAGCTAAAAGCTAAATACGTGAGTTGGAGAGGAAAAAAAAATCCAATTGAACAAAATCAATCATTGGGGTGTAGGCTATTAAATGTTGACAAGTGGTAAAGGCTGGTTATACTGCTCTAAAACTTTGGGGGATAGCAAAGCACCTTTGAGTAAACTTACACTCTTTAAATCAAAAATGAAAGTTCATTGTTTTCTTTCATGGCATTATATGTCAGGGGCCAGTATTCTCAGAGACTGTTACATAGTGTGAAATTACTGTTTTACTCGGTTCTTTGTATTTCTGACCTTGAGATCTTGATCATGACAGTCTATCCACCTGACAGAACTGCAGACTTCAGAAAGAGTTTAGATTCTGTAACAATAAAAATCTCAATTTTTTTTAGTTAAATAATGAGCAATACTGTTTATGCAAAGTGGAAGTCAGGTAACTGTGATTCATTTCATTCTATAGGGAACGTTGCACAGAAAGTCCACACAGCTCCTTCATTTGTTTTTCTTCTACAGCCAGAGAATTCGCCACACAATTGCATGAAAATGCAAACTGAAGTCTTAAGGAGACAATATTTCAGACTCTTTGGAATTGCTTTCTTAAAATAACAAAGCTTCCATTGATTTCTACTTCCCCAATATGTTTTAGACTATAAGGTTTAAATTGTTTAAATTTATATAGAAAATAGGGAGAATAGACAGGGTGTGTTAACAGTGTGGAGACACAGGGCTTCAATTGCATGTTTCCTTATGCGTTGATCTGACTGTGTTATTTGATGGTTCACTTTCTGAGGGCTGAGGACTAATGATCAGCACTCTCCGGAAAAATGAAAGGGAGCTGGTAACCAAATTTAACTGTGACAGCCTGCTGTCCTTTTCCCTTATCAATGCCTAGGAAATGCACTTCTTTTTATGCTCAAATAAACTGAGGGGTACTAAGTGATGAACAGTAGTCATAACTTGAAGGTTTCACTTTATAGATCTACAAGGAAGAAACAGTAAAACAAAGAACAAAAAAATGATGTGTCTACTCCTACTGTTGGTGAATTTTTCAAGAAGATTATTTAATCTCCCTTGTAATTTGTGTCCTCTTGCTGTTTTTCCTCTGAGATACAGTGTTGGTGTATCATCACGACGCATACAATATCGAAGCTTTTGACGCACATTCTTGTGGCTGGATTGTACTGAACAAAATAGCAGGTCTAGGATCCTGAAGGGAAACCGCCTTTGGTCGCTTCCAAGCCAGATCTGATCTTTTGGTCAGCTTTTATGGGGTGAGGACAGGTGGGTGTAAAAAGTACTTGCTTAAGTCATTATTTTAGTATTCTTCTGAATGTTCTTCTGTCAGGGTGCTTGCCTTAAGGTTAGCAACAGTTTCCTAACACAAAGAAGAAAGTGCCTCTGAGTAAAAGCATATTGGAAATGAACAATCTTCCATAGCTGCAGTGAGCTATTGGAACAGAAAGCAAAAAGTAATACTGTGTATACGGCCTATTACTGACTTCTAGGCATTACTACAGAGCAGTCAAGGCTTCTCTGTACAGTGGAAGGAACTAAATGTATAACTGCTAATTAAGCCTAAACCCAATAAATTTTATGGTGTGTTTCCTACAGGTAACATCATATGGCTGTGGCAGACTTTACGGGGAAATTAAGGCCAAATGAAGAAACAGCACTGCTGCTGTGCATGTGGTAGTTTTTCTTAGAAACAAATAACAAGAAATATTCTGTGGTGACTTTACCTGCTGCAGCGGGGTGTGAAGTAGAAGGAATTTTTCAAATGCTACTTGTGGTTTTAAGGATTTTCCAGTTTAATTGTAGATGCTGGAGAAGTTAGCAAGGAGGTGCAGAAACGCAGATATCTTTTGCCTCCCACCTACAAGAGTGGTAACAGCCCATTTTATGTCATATTATCCCTACAGAAGACATACGAGAATGGAATAATCTGTATAGATCCAAAATGTTTTTGTCTGAAGAGAGCTTTAAATGCTCCCACAGCAAATATGCGGGTCCCTACCTCTTTTGGAGGTGGGTGATGAATTCCTCAGTGGCATAAGAAAGATCAAGTCAGGACAATGACAAGTGGGTTTTGACATGAAAAGATAACAAAGTTGAGACACATACACTGTTAAAATCTTGTTATCTTCAGCATGTTAGTAAAGCTGTTGTTAAAAAGACAACTTCAAAGCACTGGGTGGGAAAAGTGGCCAGCTGGGAGGTGGCCCGAGAGAGCACTTCACGTCAGGAGGAGTATATCTGTTGGGTGTCCAGACATCCTTTCCTGAAGATGTTAGTGTGTGTTACCCAGAAATATTTGCAGTCCCTGTGTGTTGAATGGAACCTAAGATAATTTACAAGACTACTTAGAAATTCTTTGTTTTAAAACTTTTCATTGGATTTTGTATTTGAATTCTTTTTCTTCTGTTAGTTGCCTTGTTGATGAAATACTGTTTTCTTATGCTAATCTCTGTTCCAGAAAGCCACATTAGCTTTTCCTCTTATAATGAGTTTGGATATGCAAAAGAGTAAGGAGATTTGAACATTCCTGAAAGGCAAAGAGAACTGGAAGTCTAAAAATTCCTTAAGTTCCGCCAAAATTTTTAGCCTACGTTCTTTAAATTAAGGGAAGTGTGCAAGTTTAAGGGCTCGTTTTACTGGTAAAATCTTTACTTAACATAGATCCTTGATGTCATGCATGAGATAAATTATAGCAGTGGTTGTTTTGACACTCTGGAGTGTAGTTATATTATGCACTGGTTTCCCAAGAGATCTTAAAATTTAACAAGCAGGGGCCAGTGTGAGTGATGAAATGAGGCAGCAGTAGAGCCATTTCAATTATACTTTTATTACACAGCCATTCTTCCTAGAGCTCTTCATACTTTTTGTAATGCTTACTAGAGTATGAAGTGCTTCGTGTGAAGGAAAGGTAGCTCTGATTTTATAACTAAGTGGGCAGCGTGATTTTAACTTGCTTTGACAGCAGTGCTGGGGTTGTAGCAGCATGAGTAACACAGGAGAGCGCAGGGAAAAAAGAATGCTCTGCTTAACTTTAATGGCTGAGGCCCTCCTCAGAGAATGAGAAGATTTGATAATTCAGTAATATTGTTAGGAACAGAGGTACTTGCAAACAGTTTAGGTTTCTCTGTTTTGTTTTGAAGATGATTTACTGTTTCAAGTCTATGGTTAACAGTGGTTACCTTCTTTTTCTTTCCCCTCCCCAACAGGCCAGTACAACAGCTTTAATATTAATCATGTTCCTTATTATCTTTTTTTTCACTGCTTATCTCAGTTATCTGCTTGTACTATGAATTACTCCTGAATGTTTATTTCTAATATAGGCTATCATCTAGAAAGGCTATTAAATATTTGAAGTGTTAATAATGTAACTTGTACTTTAGATTATGAATATAAGTAAGTTCCCTTTTCATGCAAAGACAGTAACAAGCATGTTATAGAGATTACAGGTATAAATACATAGTTAAAGATCCGAAAGTTTAAACCATCTTTCTCATTTATTACATTTTAAGGAGCAATTTGAAGTTATCATAAGGGATTACATTAAAATAACTTTCCATTTAAGACTGCAATAACAACACCACGTGCTGGAACTCCTCTTGGGTTACGCAGGACATTAAACAGCTTTTGTTTCTATAGTAAATTTATCATGTGGCCTGTACTTGCTTTAGGATATGTACCTATCTGTGTTATTTTGTGTGCCCCTTGAACCCTCAGCATGGTTGAATGGCCTCCACTAAATGCATAACCAATGCGGGTGGCACCCAAAGAGAGGGGTTCACTGGGCGCGTTTAGGACAGTGCTTCGGGGGGGACAGGAATCACAGCTGCTTCTTTAGTAATCGAACTGCTGCACATATTCTGGTCAGGCTGCGGCTGATTGCGGTTATTAAATTCCCATCAGAATATACTAACTTTCATTCTAATACAGCGTTATTAGAAATCTCCCTCAATGTCTAAGGTAATTGTTAATTTAGACCACTTGTGTCTTTCTGAGATTAGCGAGAAGGGAATCTATTTTTTCTCCCTTTACAAGCAGGCCTGTTAAATCCTTTAGCTGAATGGATAACAATTACAAGTCTCAACTGACAAGCTACAATTTTTTCAATTCCTGAAAGGTCGTTTATAATAACAGAAATGACTAGCACAGCACACCTACAATATCTGTGTTGTGAGGGAACTCTGATTAGAATTTCAGCTGGTACCAAGGGCTATGCTTTTTGTATGCAGAGGGAGGCTGTTAGACTGCTATTCATGTCCATGGCTACTCTGGCCAGCAACGAATATTCACTCTCCTTTCTTATAAAAAAAATAAATGTGATGGTATAAATGCAAACTGCCTCCATTGATGGAATACTATTAAATTCTTCTGATTAGAAACAGATGTGCAACATTTCCCGTTACAGAAAGTATTGTCAGACTGTAAGCGCAGTGCAATGCGAGCATATGAGGAAAAGAGGGAAAATTCAGTTTTAGAAAATGCAAAGGAAAAGGATTTTTTTTCTTCTATTTGCTATTTGTGCTCTGAAAAAAGTGAAAAAGGATGACGTATCTAGTGTTTGAGAACAGAGCTGTATCTCTTTGCCAGTCTTGGAATGGGTTTTTTGTTTTGTTCTTTTTAATTAGCACTTGTTAACAAAACTTAAATATGCTGGAATGAGTATGGAGTTCACAGTGTAGGTTGAATAGTTCTGATATAGTTGTAGCACTCTCTAAAATTCAGGAAGTTTGTGAACACAACCACTAGATACAAGGCTGTAAAGTTTCTACAGGTGTGCTCAGATCGTAGTGAAGTTCATATGATGTTTGTGTTGTGATGTTCCTTCTGTTGCACCTTTGGACCCCAAACCCAAGAGTCTACTGGAAGAGCCCTGCAAGCCTGAGTGTTGATTCAGGAGTGACAACTTATGTTCTGTTCTTTGTCTCTACCTTCATAGACTTTAATATCTATTGGGAAATCTTCTTTTCCCTTGTAATATCTGTGATCTGAAGTTAGCTACTTATTATGCACCCTTTTTTCACTTTGCTTCTGAGCTTAAAAAGGAGCATTTTGTTGGACAAAATGAAGTGAATATCTTGATGCAAAGAAGTTCAATCAAAATTGCTTCTCAGCAATTTAGCCAGCCATTCTGTTCAGTTTTGGACGAATGACATACTTCTCTGTTTCCTTTTACTTTTTTTAATCCTTCCCATATAATAGACCACTGCAGTATAAAGAATGTTCCATCTGACAATATGCATACATATTTTCCAGGAATAAATTAGGACATTTCCCAATGCTCCAGCACATCACTGTTTAATATAGGCCAATAGATCAAAGACAACTGCTGTAGTTTCCCTCCTGGGTCTGTTAAAGCCAGTATAAATGTGACCCTTTATAATATGTGCTGTATTATTTAGAAAGCCACTGTTTCCCTAGAGTTAATCTATTCAAGAAGTTACTGAATTTGGGCTTCTTTCTAAGTACATGTTTCTATGGTATGTCCAAATACATACCTAGTTAGCTACCTAGCTTATTTTATGTAACCACCTAGTTACCTACCTGGAAACCACCTGCACCTACCAGACTGTGTTACATTTGGACTATGAACCAGCAGCCACAACTAATTTATCCAACTAGTAACTTCTCATTTCGTGTATAGAGCCCTCAAATGGTTAATGATTCAGACAATTATTGCTAAGGAATCCAGAGAGGAGTATAAGGAGGATCGTATTTTTATGTATGTGATTAACCTATGTGAAGTAATTTCTACTTCTGAAGAGTAAATTATATTTTATGATCATATCTGTAAAATAGCTCTGCTATTCTTGTGAACGAAATCGGTGTGATTTCCCTCACAATACAAAATAAGTAAAATTGCTACATGCATGTGTACGTAAGAGACATAAGGAGTGCTGTGTATGTTTGTGAAAAGTTTGATTGGATTGGAGTATATACACCAGTGTCTGAGAGATTCTTGTGTAATATGTTCATTAGCATATTAAACACTAACAGTATGTTTTCCAAAGTATGAAAATTTGTGAGCTTTACTACAAAGGAAATTCATTAAAATGCCACGTGATTAGACTAAATATTAGCACAATAAATGTCATCTCACCACTAGAAATGAATTATCAGAACCTTAATATGACTTTAAAATCTTTCCTAGCATTTAGGTGATGCTGTATTACTTTATTGTGAAATTATTGTTAAACCACAACTGGGGGAAAAAAGAGCAGAACATTTTATTCTGCTGTGGAAATCAGAATAAAAAAAATAAAACCCTCCTTGGTTTTTAGCAGTACTCCAGGTTTAGGAAGTCAAAAGCTTTCTAGTATCCAGCGTATAGTTCTCAGATTAAGTAAATGATGGAAAGGCAACTTTGTTGTAATTTGCAGTAGGAGAAATCTGCAATAGCCATAGTCCTCTGCCAAATTTGTAACCCAATTTACAGATTTATCTGTTAGCTTCCAGGTAGAAACTAGAGATATTAGTGTCCAATTTCATGATGACCTTTCATAATAATATTTACTGGTTTATAGGAAATAAATAGGGTAAAGTGATTGATAATATTGCTTATTTCTGTAAACTTCTGCGACGTTCTTGTTTTCATGCCCACCCAGCTGAGGAACTGTGAGTTGCTTGGTGTCCATGTCGCTGGATGTGATGCCAGCTGCCAAGATTGATGTTCAGCCTTGAGCTCATGCATTAACTGACCCAACTGTCTGATTGAACAGTGCAATATAACTCCACGGCGCTTTATTCCTACTCTGTCATGCACTGTAGTTATTTATTATCCTCTCTTACACAATTTAGTACACTTTGGCATATGCTCAGATGAATTACATCAAAGATTAGTGAGGTCTTTTATTTTCCCCAGGAGACTGAAATTTAGCATTATGAAAATTAACCAGCGTTGCTGTCCCTACCCACCTCCTGTTTTAAAACTTGCAGGTTGTAAGTTGAGCAGTGTTTGCTTAAATCGGCACTGAGAAAAAGCACCTGCAATCAGAGTTTCAGACATATTAAAAAATGGCTGATCACAGAAATCATTTCTTTCTGCCGGTAAACACAGTAAAGTGGTTGTGCGCTTTGGATGTTAATACAGAGAGGGCATGTATGGCAGACTTGCTATTTCTGACTTACCTAGGCATGGTCTTACAAGTGATTTGTTATTTAATGAAATTTCAAGTAGCTGAGGTAAAGCATCAAGTTCAGTATAAACAAATCATTTATTATATAAACAAATGAGATCTAAATTACAGTGATTTTTCACCTGATACAGATCAGTGCAAAGTAAAGAGTCATTTACATTATACCATGTAGCTGCAAGTGTATGCAAACGTATCGCAGTGTTGAAGAGCAGAGGCTGCATGGTGGGAAAGGATGAAGTCCTGTCCCTTTCTCCACCCATTTTCTGCTTGAGGGCGCAGACAGGTCTGTGGCAGCCGGGGAAATCTTCGTTCCTCCTCTTGCAGTCTCTCTTGGGGGGTGATGGCTGTTGGGCCCTTAAATCTTAAAAGAGCGGTTCATGCCAAAGGAGATAAATGGGTCTCAGTCTTTCTCTTCAGTTGCATTTTGTTTCCTTCCCTTGCATGGTTTTTTGATCTGTGAAAAACTAATTATTCTTTCTGTAAAATCTGATCAGTCAAGAAAGGAAAGAAGAAAATCTTGGATCTGACCTTTCCTAACATTAATGCTACAGGGCTAAAGCAGTTCTAAATGTTTTTTTCAAATGTATATTTTATAGACAAAAGAATTATTCACTTAATTCCTAATTGTTGGAACAGTGCTGGCCACTTTGAGTTGTCTTTGGGAAATAATGAGGCTTGGAAAACGTGACCCATAACATTTCAGAGGCACCAGTGAGTAAAAGCGCTGGGGAGCAGGAACGGAGGGAAGTGTTAGCAGCGACCCGGCTGCTCTATCAACTGGTTGACAGTATGGTGTAGGTACGTGATGTCCGGAGGATAGGTCCAGTGGTGCAAGACTGTCTATGCACACAGACAGGCACACACAATGTGTATATATGATCTCTATATTGCATGATTTCAAAAGAAAGATACTTAGAACTTGGAAAGGAATCCTATTATTGGGGTTGATCGTTCCGTTAACTGACAGGGATGCTAAAAACTGTTTCTTCTACCTTGATGGCCAGCTGGTCTGTATCTGTCTCTCAAGTGCTGGATAAGGTGGTAGCTGTTGTTGTTATCAGGCAGAAAATGATTCCTACTAGCAAGCTTGACCTTCGCTTGAACCGTCAGTACTGTTAAGTTGTTGGTAGTCATACACAGTTGCTCCAGCCTGGTGCATTGGAGAATATTTTCCTGACCCATTTATGCTTCTCCCATGTATCCATAGCATAGCACTTCTAAAATATTTTCTTTTGCCCCTGCTTTACCTCTAATGATTAATAGTAAACCTAGTGATGAATGTGAATGAAAGGGTGGCAATTATAATTTCATTAATCACCTAATAATTGGGGTCTAGGGCTCAACTGTGACTTTAGACTTCTACATCCTAAGGAATTAAAGAGAAATTTCTATTAATCACCGTGTCCCAGCTGCTGACAAGGCCTGTTCTAACAATAGATCTAATCATTTCAAGATGTGCTACAATTAGTGTGAGGATGATAAAGGAGTTCATCGTCTGAGCCAGCCTTCTGGTYCCGGGAGGTTACAGGAAGGAGCCTCTCTATTACGCCAATGATTTACCTCTAAATGCTGTGCGTTAAAGTCACGCTTCCCTGGAGATTTATGAATGTTTAAAGCTTTTAATAAACTTAACCTGACTTACGGAATCTGTTCCAAGCTGGATGGTTTGTTACAGTTGGATCTCTCTGTGGTGATTTGGCTTTCCAGTTGCTGGGTGGGGCGCACCCCCAGCCAGAAAAAAAAGTGTTGAAATTAAGTATATGGTATGTTTATTACTTTGTGCATGGAAAAACATCTGGTTGCAGTTCCCCCATTGTGCCTCAGCTTATTGATAAGGTTTGAGCAGATGTGTGGTTACATGGTAAATTAGAAGAGAGTGCTGTGCCTGATTTTGTGTAAGCAAAGAGCAACTTGGTAACAGCATTAACAGCCAGTACGTCCGGCTATGCCGAAAATAGGGAAATGTATCTTATGCTGCTACTTCAGACCTCCAGCTGGTAGGAGCATTTTTTGTATAAATCTTCCAGGGAAATACTTCGAGTTCACTGGCTCACTCTTATCTGCCCTAAGTACAGAAATAAATGAAGCCACCAATGTGCGAGCAACATTCTGAAAATAAAGACTCCATGCATAGAGAAATAATGAATTTTCTAAAATCTATATGTGGAGATAAGCCACAGGTATCCGTGTTTGAGATACTGAAATGATGTAACTAAGGCAACTGGAATAATAATTTGACATTAGAAGGAAGCTGGTATAAATGGGATTTCAGGGAGTTGTATACATTTTCCAGAGGTTTATTTAAACTCTTTTCAGCAAAAGTGAAACTTGTCAGAAACATGAAAATCCGCTGAACTTATCAACACTTGATGTTTATGTTTATCCATCATTCATGTTTACGGTAAATCTCTGGAAAGGTTTTTGTTTTTTGAATAGAAGATTATAAGTAATCTTCTAAAACAAATAGAGCATTTTAAAGGTTTCCATATTAAACCTTCTAAGCCACGAATTGTGCATGATTTTACAAGTGATTCCACATTGCAGCATTCATAGGATATCACTTAGCCCTTGGAGGTGCCAGGGTATAAAGCAGCCTTCCCCACATGTAGAAAAACTCAGCTAAGACCTGTTCTGAAACAAGATTATTGAACTGAATGTGCTAAAGCTGGGGAGACAATTAAAAGCAAACGAATTTTGGATGTCGATTTGATGTTTGAAGCGGGCTAATCATACATGGATAATTAATCTTGTAGAACAATATGATTTTTTTTTTTATATATATATATATATATACATAAATTACCACCTGAATCATTATTTCAGAATTGTTAATTTGAAGGAATAGCACTAGAGCTGTGCTCTTTCTATATCACACCTTTATTCAGAAGAGTGGGTGGCTTGCTGTTCCCTTAGGTAGCCATCCTAAACAAGGGCGTAGGGTCCTGTCGTACAATGTCAGGTAGTTCCTAATGAATGGTAGAAGTAAATGGAAAAACTGCTTTGCAAGGTGTCTCTGAACTGAATACATAGTTTTGAAAAGTTGAATTAAAATCTTGACCCAGTGATTAGGTGAATCGCATCTGATTGAGGTGAGTCTGAGTAGTTTAAAGCAATGATCTGAGGTGAAGCCAGCACGATCAAATATTTTGTTATTGAAATTGAGCTTTGCAAATAATTTAATTGTAAATAATTCAGTTAGTGAATTTAGCTTCCTTTTCAATTCAGAGGCTGTTTGAAAGTGAGTTGTGGGTTCCTCCGTGGTATTTGCCATTCCTATTGTTTTTTATTTAGCTCTGTGAGGCACTGAACTGTTTGCTTTGGTTGTTTGCTTCATCGCAATCAAATCTGAGCCATTCAGCTCAGTTGGTGTTGCTGCTTGTACTGGTTGGCGAAGCGTGCATCTTAAAGGGAGGACGTGATACAGCTTCTGAAGCTTTAGCTGCTTAGGATAAAGAAACAGAAACTGTATCTTTAGGTTCAGTGGAGCTACAAGGAGCTATACCTCTTTGTGAGGCTCGATTAAATCCTGGTTCTCTTGGGTGGGTTTTAAGACTTTTGCCCTTTTCCTGTGTGTAAGCAGGTACCTCTTCTGTAAATTTTGCTTGTGCTGATGGGAGAATTTGGAGAGTGTTGCCCACAAGAATTTGTACACACAAAAGTTGTTGCTTGGCAGTGTGGAGAGGGGAACTGGTGTGAAGATTGGAGTAGTGGCCTTTTGAATTCAAGTGAATTGGATTTTATCAGACATTCACTCAACTTTGATGGTATTTTTTCATGTTTCTGAGCAACGCTCATTTTTCTGTATGAAGTCTTGAGAACAGAGGGATATAGGAGTGCCAGGATGTTTTAAGAGCAAATGGGCTGAACTTCCAGAGTGTGCTTGGATTAAGTTCTACGACTTTATTATTACAGGTAGAACAAGTGACTGCCATCCTTTTTAATACAGGCATGGTATGATACATAAGAATAGAAATAATTTGAAGATCATAAATTCAAAATTCAATTGCTGTTATTACACCCCCCTTCCTCCTTTCTTTAAGAAGAGATGTTTCAGATCTTTCCGCTATCTTACGTTGTGGTGTACAGGCAATAATAGAAGGAAAATTTATAATCTGTGAAGAAATGTTGGCTGAAAACTTTGGCTTCAGTAACTGAAAAAAGGTCTTTTGTGTTCTTGTTATATTCATTGGCATTCACCACAAAATGATTACCTACAGAATTTTGAGAATTTTAAGTGGAGTTCAAAATTACTAGTCCAAAAAGAGATCAGTTGGATGATCTCTTCTTTTTAAATGATATTATAAACAACAAAAGTCTCAGCATAGCCCAAATGAATGAAGAAAGCTGAATTTATATAACAGCATGGAAACAGAACATGAAGAATAGAAATACTGAGAAGAAATGTTTCCAGAAAACAAATTACTTTTTAAACTGTTTGCTTACTATTACTGTTAGATTTTTGGCAAGTGCTGCGAGTTCTTAAAAGGCTCATCTAATACTATTTACAAATAGGTTTATTTTTTGTATTCTTTTTGATAGTGTTGATAGCACTTTGTCACACTGGAGGAACTAACCCCAGCAAATAGTTTTGAGATTGAAAATAGTCACCATCTTCATACTTGCTACTGAATTACAACCTTTTGTCTTTGCTTAGGCAAATGTTCTCTTTTTCATCTTCTGTCTAAAGTTTGTCACTACTGAGGGTGGTGTAAAAACAGGTTTTGTCTGTACGTGTTTTGATGCAGGCCTGGTTTGTTAGAAACGAAGAGACATATACTATTTTCTGTTACTTAGGGCTTATATTAAGTAGTCGTTGAAGGTGTGTGCTTTACATACCATAGTTATTTAATACTCATGACTGATTTTTTTTTTTCTTCTACATGTATACTCTGTTTTAATGTATTTGGGTATATAAAGAATTTGTAATACTGTAGAAAACTTACACAAATCTCAAAAAAGTCATCTTGCTTTGCTGATTATATTAAAGACCAGAGCATGAAAAGCAAAGAACTGACAAAAGCTGTTTATTTGTTCTTACAATACTTGCTTCCTTCCCTGTCCTTATACCATTTTCTTCATACTTTCTTTCATACTCACACAGATTTTTATATATGCTGTATAAAAAATAAAGCAGTATGATATTCCACCTTCAAATAAGGATACTGCAGATCAACATACTTCACAATTACTCTGGAATGAAGTTTCTCTATGAGCAATGCTGCGTATTGTAGTGAATGTGTGTGTAAGTGTTTTTATTGGTGTGCATTTGAGATTGGCCTTCTCAGGGCAGCCAATTTCTAATACTCTTTGGGTCATGAAAAAGACTTCTTGTGCTTTCTTCCATGAGTACTACAAACAATAAAATTTCCTTATTTGTCCCTTTCTTGTAAGGACTGAAAATAGCAGCAGCAGCAGCAGCCGTGTTATGGCAAGTATTGCCATTTGGGATCCTGCTGGCAAATAAATATAGTGTAGCAAAAAGGTGTCATTACGATGACTCATTTCGCCCAGGTTGTGAAAGGCTGTGATTCATTAGTATCAAATATATGCTACAGAACATGATAACTACTGCAGCCTGAAGTTTTACAGTAATGGAAAGGCAAGAATAAAATGGATTTTAAGAAGAGGGAAAAAGGAAGTCCCTCTACCATCAGTTGAACATACTAGTTTTCACTTGACATTGATAAAATGAATTTGCAATAAAAATGAATATGCAATAAAAAGAAGTTATGTAAAATCACTATACAGATGAATATTAGGAACAGCCAATATTCATAAACCTTTGCATAGGATCCTTTTATGTCCTTTATTATTGTTCTTTCACTGTATCTTCCAGACATAGGAACCTCAGCTTAGAAAAAAGACGTGACATACAATTTATGCGATGGATTTATGGTAATCAAGAGATTTATATGTTGTTCTTTATTTTTTTCTTTCTACAAGAATATTTTACCTTAAAACCTGTGCCCTGAAAAGATGGATGCTTTAACTTGATTCAGTAAAGGCAGTCCCATAAGTTTTGTGGCACAATTAGGATATGAAGTTTTTCTTATAAATGATGTGAGGAAGCTTTCTTCTCATTTACATCAATCCTTCAGATCCCTAAAACTTCTCTTAAGAGGGCAGAAAGGTAATAATTACTAGTTACATGGAGATTTTGTTTAGACAAACAGGAGAACACGTTGTTTTATCCTACATCTTACACTTAGATTAACTTTAGAGTCTAGAGCTTTCTCATTGTTTCAGCATATTTAATTTGCGCTCTCAGTAAATTTTGTTGACACTTTTTGCTTCCTGTAATTTAGGATTTCAAGTTCACCTTGAACTAGAGCTGCATACCAACTGAGGAAATCTTTCCATTTCTTTGTTTTAATTTTTGGTAGAAGGTCTATTTGCAAGTAGGTGTAGTGTCCTTGTGTATGATACCAGCATTATGATATGTAGTGTTTTGTTATAATGATTTTTAGCAATAAATGTTTGCTTTTTCTTTTTTTTTTTTCTGCTGGTGCTTTGCTCTAATGTTGAAGTTATCTTATGTTTGCTAGAGTTTGTTTTTATTATAGATGCCATCTGTGGAACAACTTGGCTTCAAACTATGTTGAAGAATATACAACATTTTCAATAAAAGTAATTCTTGTGTCAAGACATCGGCATGTTATGGATTGTAAATCTTGATTTTACTGCCAACCTCTGCCAGATTTTACTTGCCGCTCTGTGCAATCCTCTGTTGAGCAAAATATTGTCATTGTTATTGTTGAAACAGTCAAGGACATCATTTCAGTATTAGAAGGGAAAAAAATTCTAATTGTCCTTTCCTTCTTACGGTTTTTGGCCTGTTCCACTCTGCGGGGTTTTTTACTTGCTGCGTAACAAAGGTGGCATTGCCTTGTAATTGTTGTATCTTATTAATAATCTCATTAGCATTCTTTTTTTAACGTGTACTGCAATTCAGGTATCGGAGGGGAGATCCCTTGCCCAATTACTGTCATTGCTTACCCAAATACTATTATGATATAGGGTGGTTTTATTTATTTGGTTATAAATGCTATGGCAGCCGGGAGCCCCAGCCCTGTACTAGGTGTTAGAATCTTCCCATTACTGAAGTTTTCATAACAATTTTTGTTGACCTCAACTTTCCCCATCCCCATTGCAGAAGTTCCCATAAGATAAAGGTGATGGAGACGTAAGGCTGGGTAACACCTTTACTTTTGAGACTCATTTTGCCATTTGGGTCTAGCAGAGATGCATCTCGGGGCACAGGGGAGGCTGGGTGGCATGGCTCTGATCTCACCAGCGGGGCACATCTTATGGAAGAGACTGGTGTCTTTTGCATCAAACTTGCCAGGTCTGTCATATGGGACCTCTTAACTATTTTTGTGAAATGGAAGGTCTTTACAGATCTGCACAATCACATATCTGAATCAGAGAGCCTCATACCAAAATGTTTCCATGGGCAAAAGAGTATGTCCTGGACCTAATGAGCTGAGGGTGAAGAGAGATGATTAATTCACGGACAGGAGTTTTGACGGCCTCTGTTTCCACAGAGGTGGACTTGGGCTGGATTTGCATCTTTGTCCAGCAGCCACCCAGCAGGGGCAGGCTCTTTTCACTCACGTTTTATGCATTTATATGCAGATCTGGATTATAGCAGTGCAATTCAAGCACAGTGGTGGGCTACAGCATGGGAGCCACACTTGAAGCACCTGAGGTGCAAGGGTGTATCGGCCACCTTTAGTATGCTATTTCCTTAGATGCTCTTGTATCCTTCTTTATGTTCTAGAGGCAATGGAGAAGATGCAGCCAGATGGTAATGCTCTATCGGTGTAATGTGGCACTTCATTTGTGTTAGGCTGTGAAATGATAGTTAAGTGACCTCCACAGCACAGGGAATGCTTCAGCTGCCTGAAGTCTGCTCAGACTTACCCAGGTGATAGAAATCTATTTTCTAACTTCTGTCACTAAGTTCAAGTAGCTTTATATAGAGAGCAGCACAAAGATGGTTCTGCTGTTTTTTGCCCCATTTAATCTTTTGCTGAGCGATAGCAAACGTGAATGACAAACTTGATGCCTTGAGTTCCTTGCATCGGTGTAGCAATGTCACTTGCAGTGCTTCTCCGTTGATGGTGAAGCATTTTCATCTCCTGGTTGTTGATCAACATTGTAGATCTCATGAAAGCAAAGGTTTTAGAAATGTACTTTCAGTTACAGTGCTCAGATGATATTCCATATGCATTGTGTGTATCTGTTTTACTGACAATGGTATAGTAAATAGAAATATTTAATCTCTGAATTGTTAACACATTGCCTGTGAGTTTTTGGAGAATCACTTGTTTGTGTCTTGATTTGTCAAATTAGCTCAGTGAACAGATTTGCAGACTTCATATAGTAAGATTATATATTAAATATGAAGTCTGTAAAACTATTATTGTGACCTAATCTTTGTAATGCTTATGCTTCAAATGACCTCATACTGTAGATTTACCTAATAATGTGATATCTTGGATTGAGAGGCAGGACTTTCAGATTTTTCTGCTGGTCACCCTTCCTGTTGTAACTGAGGTCAAATGGCTGGATGAGCAAACCTTTCCAACAGCGTCTGTGCAAGAAACTCTCAAACAACTCAGCTGTTTATTTTTGATGAATTGGACTAACCATAACCAAACATTTTTGCTCTACAGTTTGTTTCTTAAACCACTAACTATCATGACTAAGCTCACTGTGTCCATGGCACCCAAAGAAACTGTCCTGGCAACATACCATACAATGACACGGTTTGTGTTCCTTTGTTCCATCAGAAAATGATAATTTATTTACTTTAAAAGTATCATCCATGCTTGGATCTTCATTTTCCTTACCTTTGGGGATGGCTGCAGTTCAATGAAGGAGATAGTGATCTTATATGTGACATATATCTAATATTTTATATATCTATAAAGTGTATATTAAAAATTAGTTGATGTATGGGTGTTTTCTTGTGAGGCTTAACCAGCTGGTATTTTTAAGTCCTATGGCATCCTTAGGTGAAAAGTTAAATGCAAAGTGTTATGATGAGAACAATAAATAGCGTATGTCGGGAATGTAAGTGCACAATATACAGTGCAAAAGATCCCAAAGTGTGGCCCAAAGCAGTCTTTAATCCTATATGCCATGAACAGAGGATTGTGTGACTCAACCATGTACAAACAAAGGCAAATGTTTGACAAATGTTTTTGGTATGAATGGGTGGGACTTCGGGAAAGTCCTAAGGATTGTGTTTTTTCTCCCACAGCATAAAACCCATCTGGGTTGTAGCTCCTCTCCTTCAGGTTTCATTTCTATCCTCTTACAAAACATATTAAAACTGGACTTCTGTGGTTTAAAAATGACTTACCACTGATGTGATAGTTTAATTTTTTACTGTAGAAACTGTGTGAAGAATATCAAACCATTAACTCAATTTTATAAAATTATTAGCTTAATGTAATCAGTCACAACTGAAGCTGTGCTTACCTTTTCCATTCACTGGAGACTCTATTAGGCAAAGTGCGAAGGATTTTGGGAGAATGAGGATGAACTTTCCTCTTACCCACCAGCCCCGTGAACAATGTTGTAAATACGTATTACGAGTGAAGTAGTTATTGAAGCCAAGAAGGTGAACTAATTCTGACTAGATGTTCAAACCAGAATGTCAATCAGCATGATCACTGCAACTCATCATGCTTCACTCCCAGCAGATGGTCAGATAGCACACTTGTAATTTATTAGCTAATGTGAGACACCGTATTGATTTAATACTCTGTTATACCGGCTTACTGCTATGTGGTGCAATTTTGCGTTGGAGCATGACCTCAATGAAATCAGCTTTAGGTCTGTAACAGCACTAATATAAATCATGTGTCTCACCAAAACACTCCTAAACGTTGACTAGTAATTAAAATTTGCATGGAGATGGTTGTATCTAGCCATCCACATGAACTGTGTTTTATAGTTTTATGCTTAGTACATTTGCATTAGTTAAACTTTAAGCTGTTTGTCTAGCTTTGTAAGGATGAGTGCAGTCCTCGTTTAAATTGGTAAGAATCCATAAATTCAGACATGTTTTCAGAATTGCGTGACTCCTGATTTTAAAAGATTTCATCAGAGAGGTAAATGTCTAAATATCTTTGAGGATCTGAGAAGAACTTTTTTTTTTTTTTTTTTTTTTTTTTTTTTTTTAATTTTTTTTTTTTTTTTTGTGGATTTTTAATTTTTTTTGGAATTTTTCTTTTGAGCTAAGGAAGTCTCAAGTTTTTTTTTAAATTGAAGGAAAAGTTAGGAAGGCACTTTTTCTGTTACCTTAGAATTAATATTTTATTTATATTACTTGCATGAAGTGTATCTCCATCAGTCTGAGATCTATGGTCAAGTGTATTCTTCCTATTTAATTGCAAGTTTTCAAGATTCTCTGGGGATGTGGTATCCAATATTTCTATTAAAAGAGAGCACATGGAGTGGAGTTTGACTTCCCTATGGAGAGCAGAATGAAGTTTGCACAGATTGCTCTGTAGATTCATAAGCAAAAGGGGCAGGAGGAGGGAGATGTGAGATTTATGTTCAGTTGGCAGCAAGACTTGGTCACATTGGCAACCTTCAACATGGGGTCACTAGCCTTAGGAAGGTCATCTGCATAGGTGAACGATTACATGATTTGTAAGAGTGGAGAGTCATGTAGGTCCTTGGATTTCCAGCCTGCGGAGACTGGGAATTTTATGACTACACTTTGGCTAGTGCTCTTCTTCATACCCTTGCAAAGCCACACTGCGTTTCTCTTAACCACACCTGAATTTCTGTGTGCATAGTTAGGACATTGTGTTTTGTCTCCGAGGGGTTTGTTTGATAGATAGCTGCCTCTGAGTTATGCTCCGTATTGGTACAACTGTTAAATTTAACACCATGTAAAATTTGACAGACATAAAGACAAACCTTATGATTAAAACCCAATAATCAATATAAAATAGTAAACTACCCCCCAAAAACATTAAACTAATATGCATCTTTGTATTGCATCAGAATTTATCACAGATGTGGTGAAATAAGAATTGATAGTCAAAGCTCTAGATAGCTGGAAACTTAATTAATGGAGATACTTTTAGATGGGAATAAGCAACATGTATTTATATGAAATTTGCAGCACCAAATTCCTTCTTGACTAACAGAAGGAAAAGAAAATTATTTATAGCAGTCTTCACTGGCTTTACTATTGCTAATTAGTTTCTAGTCGTTAATGGAATAGATGAGATTATGGAATTAAACCAAAGCGGCTAGCAGTGTTTTGCCAGACAGTTAGGATTTAGTGATATGCTGAAAAAAGTTAGTAAACAGTAATGGATAAATGACAGCTTGGATTAATTTCAGAGTGGAATGCTCTTTCTTGCAGGTATGATAGTTTCTGAATATTAAGCGGACGTTTCCTAGACTCTAAATTCTGAAGAGCTAGTTAAATTAGTCTGTAGGAATATTTAAAAGGCAAGATTGCAGATTTTTTTTAACAAGAATTTCCCTCCCCCCATACTATCATTATCATCTTAGTGTTTTGGATCTGTGGTGAATAATGGAACCCAAGTGGCACTGGAAAATGTACCATGCTTAGCACTTTGTAAAAACTGCGTGAAAACAAGGAACAGGAAAGCAATGCAAATGTGGCTTGTGCTAGGGAGATGTATGTAATAGGTCAAGTACGGAATGATGTCTTGTGTGCTAATGAAGTCACCGTATCTGTGAGCAGACAAGTGTAAACTTGGGCAAAATCTAACCATTACCAGTTTCACGTATCAGTGGTACCTGCGAGTGATGTGGATTGGTTTTGATTTTTGATCTGGCCTGAGACGTGACCATATCCCAAAAAATCTTCATTATGACTAAACAGCTCATAATTAATTTCCTTGTAAAATTATAGAGAAAATTTACTGGTTTAAGAACATTCACCCCTAGTACTTCACGCACATTGTGTGTAAGCTTTGAGGCATGTACAATGCTTTTTAATCAGGTCTGAATTAGATAATGGCTAGCCATGATGATAATCAAAAAGCCCAGGTGGCTGGTTTTGGAATATTTGCGGTTTTTGCCTTATCATGGGGACCATTGGGTCTTTGTGTCCTCCGGGATGAAAAAGCCAAACATGGAAGTTCACCTCTGACTGTCCTGGTCTAGTCCAAACAGAGTAAATAAGACGTGATGGTGCCAATTTACAGATATTTATAAACTACATGTAAAAAGAAACAAAGAAAACGTCCTAACATAACAGTATCGGTTAGTTACATGTCTACCTATCAATAGCTAAAAAATTAATACAGTTAACTGTCAGTTATTTCTTGTATTGATCAGGCAGTTACGATTACCTCTTTGTTTGAAAATGAGATTTTTTTCTTCTGAAATTGGAATCTTGCTAAAGTTATAGAAGCTCTTCAGAGTGAAACTCATGTGAAACAGAAAATTAAATGTTAGTTACATGTGATTGAAGATGAGAATTTTTTCCCACGATCCTTTTGTTTGATATAAATGTGCTGATTTCTGTGAAACAAGTATTTTAAAGTGCTAACTCTTTGATACTCATCTTGTGAGCGGTTTTCAGTCTGACTTTATTTTCCCACCAATAATATATTTCCTGCTGTTTGGAAACTACGTGCAGCTGGCAACATCACTTTGAAATATTCTTATATTAAAATGTAACACAGAGTGATGAAGGGAACTACACTGACGTTAATTCTCAGTTTAACCGTGCCAAAAATTAGTGACTAGGAGTTGGAAAGTGATGAGAGGGGTTCTGAAGCAAATGTGGTGATAAAATGATGGTGTGTTTGGCCTTTGCTGCAAGGGCACCTGGCAGATTTGTCGACGTTGCCACTGAAAGGACTTGATCGGTCCTAAATTAGGCTTGTCTTGCCTAGGTCCACAGGCTGTTGCCCTTATTTTTGATGAAGAACAAAGGTTTTACAGTATAGTCAGCTTTTCACATGCATGACAAATAGAAGATCACTGGTACAAGCTTGATGTCCGTAACTATGGAAGTGAGAGAAAATTTCAAATAAAATGTCACTATAAGATTTTAATACAGTCAAAGTAATCTACTTTTCACATTTTTTTCAGTAATGGACTAAATTGAAATGGCCATAAAAAAGATCAGTCAGAACTATTAAGTCTTTATAAACAAATATAAATAAGATACCCTAGGGACTGGTGGGCAACCTCAGTAATCACCACCCCAACCATCTCGACATGCTATAGCTTTGTTGGAGCTCTCGACAGCCAAAAAGAACTGGATCAAAATGTGCCTGACATCATCACAGCCTCAGGTGCGCCCTTCCAAGTAAAAAATGGAGCTTAAAATAAATGAACTCATTTGGCTGAAAGTGATTAAGAAACACACAGATCTGGAGGGGGTTTATCAGTGGGGATTGGGCTAATTTGGTGGAAAGACAGCTTCTTCAGCAGGCACTGCTGGAGTCAGAGGGGGGCACAGCCTAAGACTTCCAAATTAATAATGTCTGAAAACAGATTTGAAATCTCAGATGGTTTCTTAAATTGGTCTTTTGTTTAAATAAGGTAAAAAGTGTATTTTTATGTAAGAGCTGACCATTAGGCAATTATAGTAGGAAATAAGTATTCCCAAAATGATATATGCTGGTTTTATGCACATCTATATTGAAAAATATTTTTAAAAAATAATACACAGGGAGATAACTTGTGACTTGATTTCAGGATGCTGATTAATTTGGTGCTCAGTGTACATTTCCCAAAAAAGGTTAATGAATCTGTTGAACTAATGAACTTTTCTTAATTAATACAAGTTTCAGTTTTCTCAGAGCAAGGGCGTTAGAGAAGAGAGCAATATCACATCACACAAATAAGCACATATTCACCACATTTTTGTGAAGTAAAAATACATAGAGGATTGAGTTGTTTTGCTGCCTTTATACAAGACACTTAAGGAGTGAATCTGTACATGTGTATGTAAATATATGTAGATATTTCAGGACTCGCTCCAGAGTGTTTTTATGGGTAGAGTTGAGGTTTTGTCCCTCCGAGACTCTTCTTCTTTGTGTAGCTATTTCACAGAGGTGAGATTCCTTTGAGGGGAAAAAAAAAATCATCGTTCTCTTAGTTAAACTGGCCTATAAATCCTAAGGTGGAAAAGTTCCCGCTCAGCACGGAGGCTTTTTTTCCTCACTAATGTCTAAAACTAAATCGCCCTCAGGCCTTGAGCAAATGGCCAGCCTTGTAAAAGAGTGTGTTCACCAAAGTGCTAAACGAGAGGTGGCAGGAGCCGAACGGAGGGGGATTCTCGGAGGAGCGCGGTACGTACCACTCCGTATTTGCCTGAGGTGAAGTTACAAAGTGGTTCCTATCTGTCAAGGCGAGCAGGTAACTGAAATAGGAGCTCGGTGGCTGGGAATGTAAAAGTCGCTGCCTGCCCCTGGCTGCTCGTCTTCAGAGCAGCTGTCAGCGGTGCAGCCGGTGTGCTCCTGCCGACGTGAAGGTGTGCAGAACCCTCTGAGGGCTTGAGGAAACATATGTTCAAACGCAAACTTCCCTGTTCGCCTGCCAGTGTCATACTGCACCTTTTCATCCCCAGGTATCCCACTAGCCATGTCATGGCTTTACAACGTGCTAGGAAATGAGTTCCTTCACCGATTTTCTTCCGATTTTGACTCAGTTCCACCTTTCAGTATGTGCTTTGGACAGTGCTTCATGCCTTTGCTTTTCAGAGTCCAAACTTCCTTGTGAAATTATGAGGCTGGGCTCAGCTCGAGTCAAGTGGCTGGAGTATAGCTTGTGGTTATCAGAGGGCAGATCCTTCAGGTCTTTTCTGTGTTTCGTAATGTAAGTGAAGCAAACTTTTCAAGAGTGCAAGCTGCATGTACGGCTTCAAACTAGGGAAATTTTATTTCCTCTATAATTATATTAAATGCCTTAATAAAGCAAATGGTATTAAATAGATCATTCCTATTTATAAAAGTAATATTTATGCTGTTATTCTGCTAAGTAGCTATTAAGGATTGTCAAAGATGATTTGTAAAATAGGAAGCTAGAGCTTAATTGTGTAGACTTTTGTGGTTAGCAGGGCTCCCTGTTAGATCCTCTTTCTGAAGCAGAAAATTTATTGAGCTCATACACCAAAGTGAAGTAACTGGGTGTAAGGGAGAGCGGGAGGAAATACAGCCATTGTGAAGGGTCATTCGGATGGATGTTCTGCTCTACAGAGTTTCTTTTGAAATACAGTCCAAGCCACCCTGTGTTTGGGTAGCACCGGCTGCCTTTTGAGAACCTTATATACAGTTTCAAGAGTCCCTTTTTATTTTAGCTCATGGATGCAGCAGCTGAAAGATCCCTCTCGTTTTTTCTTTCCTTAAATTGTCTTCCAGTTTCTCGGAATGAGCTTTGAAGTAAGTCCGTGATGCTTTATGGTACTCCTGTATCAGTATGCAGTCCTACAGCAGAGTTACCCTTACTGATGTGTAGGATTATGATGAATATGGAAAGAAATCGCTGTCTCTTTGTACTTGCTTGCTTGTCTGGTCAGAACTGATAGTCTGTAGGAGAGGAAGTAAACTGCTGTCAACACAGGGCTGAGAAAGGGCTTACAAGGAGTAACGGGGAGCCATGAAACGACACCTGTTTCTATTCCATAGGTAGGCGGGTTCCTGTGACTTGATTGATATTGAAATAATTTTACATAATCCTTCAATTTCTTTTAACAGAGAAGGTCCCCTCTTGCTTCTAATATAATGCATATGTTTTATAAATGCTTTTATATGTTTAAAAATTTTAGTACTTAATAAAAAAAATTTAATAAATTATTTTGTAATCAAAATAAATTCCCTGTTAGTTTTCAAACAGAATGTTAAGGAATTATTTAACTTTCATGAAAACCATTAGGCAAACAAACTTACATGAAATCTGTGTCTGCGGTCTCTTTTATGTTCTCTTTTAAACTAATTTTGTTACTTACTGTCTAAAGTGCTGATGGACCTACTCTGAATTAAACGTTTATTAAGTAACAACTTAAAATAAAGCTTCTATATTCTTCTACCCCTCTCACCATTACAGATGGCTTTCAAAGCAACTTTTGAAGAGTTTATATAAAGTTAAAATAACTTAGGAGAAAAATTCAAATTGTAAGTATGGTCTAAAGAGCAATGAATAAGACTGGTCTCTTCTTACTGAAAAAAACCTTACCCTCAAACTTTGTATGTGTATTTAAAATCACAAACATTATTTTAACAAGATAATATTGTATTAGTTAACAGTGTGCTAGCAACAAAGTATAGAAAATGGAATTGACTTCTTTGCTTTGCATTTATTGGCGTTGTTGTGCTTCTGTTTCCAATTCCAGGAATTGTATTATTGATGAGATTACATGACTCAGATTAACCTTACAAAGGTACACGGAACGGAGGGGAATACCATTGTATTTGTGTATTTTTTAATAATTCACACTTCAGAGAGAAAAAGGTCTTAATGTATGTTGCTTTAATGTACAGCCATTCGTGTAATCACAATACCTTCTGAAGTAACAGCATAGATCCATCTACGTTGCTGTTCAGTTAGCAGTATGGATTGAACAGCTGCTAGAGGAGCAGTATAGACATGCACGCAATAATCAAATGCTTCCTTTGAGCGGGAAGCTGTAAAATAAAGCATCTTTAGAATAAGAGTGCTTTGAAAAAGGGAGTGTTTGTTTATAATATGCACAATGAACATAAGTAAAATCAACACTAGGAAGCAGGTTAATGCCCCAGCTCCTCTCACACTACTTTCAGGATACTTAGGTGGATGCCTAGCAGTAAAAAGATGAAATGTTTTCTATGCCTTTCAAGGCCCAAGTGTCTTAAAAGGTTGAAAAACACATAGCTCCTGTGAGGGCTGAAAGGGGTCTTCTTGCAAGCCCCTGTTTCTTCTCCCCAGCGTTTATAGGAAATCAGGCATATGATGATTAATCCTTGTGTTACGTTGATTGAGCTGTTTGTACAAAACCAACTCTGTTAATATACAGCTCCATCTGTAGAGAATACAGAATATTCAGGCACTATAATGGAACAATCAAGAAAAGCAGCTTGTATTCTTCCTCAGAGAGTACTACGAGAACACAGTACAAAGGCAAGCAAATGAAAATATTACCTAAGTATCAAGTGACAATATTCCTTTAGTGCTTTTGTAAGACTCTGTTAAAAAAGCCGTTCTCTCTAACAGTCAGCAAGCTTATTTGTGTTTTGAAAATAAAATTTGGTTTCCTATGCTCATTTTTAACTTGTGTAAATATTTGCTTGTATTTTCATATTTAACTACATTGTATTTCTTTTTTCCACTGTCACAGATGTAGGCAATTTTCTATCCCTTCCCCCCAGCATTTTTTTGGCAGCTAATGAATGCAGTCCTTTGGATCTCATCTGATCTTTGGCAGGATATCTGGAATTGATGTCCTAGGATGTGTGTAGCTAGCTCAGTAATGATGTTACAGGAAAACTAAACACTCCAAGCTACAAAGATCTATTCAGAAATTTTATCTCTGATCCAGAGGCAAACTAAAAACTGCTGTAGTCCCGTGAATCACAAAATGAATATTCAGTAACGCGCACAGATATCCAAGGGAATGAGAGGGTGATCCTCCAAGGAAAGCATAATACCAGCAAGTCAGAGTGCTTGGACTCCTTGTAAGGGGATTGTTATATATTCTTGAACAAGTTGCTTAATTATCTCTCCATTATCCTCAGAAGGAAGTGTAACAACGTAATACCAAGTATTGTTAGTATATGGGTGTCGTGGTTTAACCCCAGCTGGCAACTAAGCACCACCCAGCCACTTGCTCATTCCCCCTTGGTGGGATGGGGGAGAGAATCAGAAGACTGAAAGTGAGAAAACTCGTGGGTTGAGATAAAGACAGTTTAATAGGGAAAGCAAAAGCCGCACACACAAGCAAAGCAAAACAAGGAATTCATTCCCTACTTCCCATCGGCAGGCAGGTGTTCAGCCATCTCCAGGAAAGCAGGGCTCCCTCACGCGTAACGGTCACTTGGGAAGACAAATGCCGTAAGTCCGAACGTCCCCCCTTCCTTCTTCTTCCCCCAGCTTTATATGCTGATCATGACGTCATATGGTGTGGAATATCCCTTTGGTCAGTTGGGGTCAGCTGTCCTGGCCGTGTCCCCTCCCAGCTTCTTGTGCCCCCCCCCCCCCAGCCTCCTCGCTAGTGGGGTGGGGTGAGAAGCAGAAAAGGCCTTGACTCTGTGTAAGCCCTGCTCAGCAATAACTAAAACATCCCTGTATCAGGAAAACACTGTTTCCAGCACAAATCCAAAACACAGCCCCATACTCGCTACTATGAAGAAAATTAACTCTATCCTAGCCAAAACCAGCACAATGCGTTTATATCCATATTCAACATCAAGATCCCACCGTGAGGGACTGTAAAGTCAGTTTGCATTTCACCTGCTTAAAACTAATTCCTGCTTCAATGGGAGTAATACAGCAATTGCATCTAGGATTTATCCAGGATGCTACCAGGTGCCAAGAGCTATCAAACAGTGCCTGAGCTGATGTGAGACAGGTGGAGGACTCTGTCACTCTCCTCCTCTCTTTGGAGTAATTCATTAAATACTTCTACGTGTGTCAGTTGCAGGTAAAACCTATGGTGGAATTACTTGTCTCTATTCTTGTTAATCCCTTGCCTGTCAGCTCTCATCAGGCATTACATTCTGCCTGCCTTAGCAATTTCGAACATGCAAATTCTTCGGCTGATGAAGTGCTGCTAGACTGTCTCATATAGGCGTATATTATGGATTTGGGTGTCATATATTAATTTTATAGTAATATTTCTCTTTGTAGTTTGGACACCTTCTAGCACAGTTTTTAACAGCAAATAATTGAAATCCTTTAAATTTTTTCATGGAACTAGACATTTATATATTGGTTTCTACTGAAACATCAAATAGCCAAAATTCCAGTTTCAATGGATGAGAGTGTGCTCCAGCACAACTTGTTAAGGGTATAATGCTGTAATACATTTTGTATGATGGTGACTGCATTGACAGTAGCAGCCCTAATGCTTTACTGAAATCTAGCTACCTGGAGGCTGGGCACCAGCAGTCATTTAAATGTTAAATCTTTGTGTAAAGTAGCAAGTCAAAAAGATGGAGTATTGTATATCTCCATCTACCTGCTGAAAGAGGACACAGACTGTAGTTATGTCCTTAAATTTCAGCTAGGACGCATCAACTTTTTAAGAAGCATCTTGTTCAAGATCCTGTTAAAACATTTCAGTTACACAATACTTAGACTACAGCACTGGTTTAATTCTGACTCGGTATATTGTGCTGTTTTAGGAAAAAGACCAAATCATTAGCTTAATTTTATTATGTCATATAAATAACAAAGTACTGATAAAACAGTGTGCTGTGTATATTATAATATTTTTTGTGAAGATAGGATGATAATTCAGCCATCCATGGATTTTAATGCAGTTAAAGTAACTTCTCCATCTTGAGCAGTGAAATGAAGGTTTTGTCCTAACTATTACCTTTACTCATGCTGAGCACCACTCTCCTTCCAAATAGTCCTGTTGAACTCAAGGCAAAATCCGACTCAAAAGATTAAAACCACAGATTGCTGAGGGACCTACATATTCTGCAGCAACTGGAATCTGTACTTCTAAACTGATTAGATGAGTATGTTCCCTATCTAGAAATAGTTCAAATATTTACAGTCAGGGGAGGTTTTGTCCAACACCATTTGTTTCAGATGTCTGGCTGTTACTGTTCAAACATTTTCTGCTGTATTTGGAAAACTATAGATCTTGACTAGGCACTAAAATTTCGCACCTCCATATGACTTGTATCTGCATGGCTTATGTAGGGCTTGATATGTTTCACTCCGCTTCCAGCCCAAAATATCCTTCCTGTAATTTCCATTGAATACACAAATCTTTCAACAGCTGAAGCTTTAGAAGCTATTCATCTCAGGAAGTATGGGGTTTCATCCCTAGTGACAACCAACATTGCACAGACATGTTTGAAGAAGAGCTTATTCCTGTCTCTGTGAGATTATTCAAGTTGAATCGCCATATAGATGCATGGTTACTACACACATGTAAATACACATACACATGCATCTATATAGTAAAGGGAACAATGCACTGTGAAGTAGTGTTTACCACAGAGCTTCAGAGGACTAGGGGTGGTTTTTGGTTTGGTTACACATTTGCTAGAAAGGTGGTGGTGGAGAGGAGCCGATAATCAGCGTCCTCACACCTTACCTGTACTCAGCCATAAATTTAATGGTAGAAAAATTGGAAGTGTGATATTGCATCACCAAGTTTAACTTGGAGAGGGGACAGAGAAAAAGGTAATATGAAGCATGGTGGACAGAATAGGCAATGAACAGAATACTTTGAGAAATAATACAGAAAAATCCTCTCCTCCTCCCCCCAAAAGACACATAAGCCCAAGACCTACCCCACCCTCAACAACCAAAACCAAATTATTTATCACTGAAGAAGGATGTAATATATTTCTGAGTGGAATAACAAATTCTGAAGCTGTCAGTTTGTTCCAGTACTTTAAGTGCTGGAAGCCCAGAGTACTTGCCAAAAGTAGTTTTGCCCACATAATTAGGCTTTTGATGTAAAATCAGATCTGTGTGGATTTCTTCCTTCGTAGGACTGCAACTGTGTAAGGAGAGTGTTTTGATAAGCATGAGTGAGCAGCAGCGTATGTTTTCAGTACTGCTAATAGGCTGGAACCATTGTCAAAGAGAACATATGTATCTCTTCTTCCAGCCACCTCTTTTGGCTGCTCTTTGGGCATTGATGCCAAATAAATGAATAAAACTTGTCAGTCCTTTCAGGCCATTCATTAACTTCATTTCTTTTTGTTAAATAATTTCTTATTACTCTAGGGGTATGAACATTTTTTTGTGTGAGTTTGATTTTCAGATTCATACACTTATTTCCTGTGTGTTAAGCAAAGCCCTTTTTCTTTTTAATTGGATTCTGCATGTGTGTATGCTTACTTAAAAGTAGAATACTCAATTTTTGTTATTTTTTGGAGTATACGATTCCCTACAATTCTGAGAGCTTCCAGTAACCAATACCTAGTTTGGACCCTGCCTATGCTGCTTCTTGAGTAAAACCTCTTTAGTGTCACTTTTCTAGTTCTAGTATTTAAATGCTGGTTTAAGAGGTGGTTACTGCTTTTAACTTTTTTCCAGTGAGAGAAGAACGTGGGTAATGGGGTTCGTTACAACGCTGTTCTATGTACTGATGTAATGACTGAGTTAAAGCTAGTGAAAAAAAAATCAGGACCAGGGGACCATACTAGCCTTTCTACCAGTCCAGTGTGTTGACAAGGCTTAGGAAAGGGTCGGATGATCAGAACTAGCACAAGAGATGGGCAGCAGTGTGTAGCAAGAGGTGCAGGAGGTAAAGGTAGATCTGCACTAGCCAGCAGTAACGTGGACAAGGCTTCTCTAGGTCCGCAACCTCAACTTGCTGTTTGACCCTGTGTTTCTGTGATGAACGTTAGAGGTCTTAGATACAATATTGGAATACTTATTGAGTAATTGGAGTACCAACTGGAAAACATCCCTCCTGCTCGTATCCTCTCATAGCTTCTCCATCTCATAGCAGTAATAGTATGGCTGGATTAAAATACAGATGTGTTTTGGAGACATTAAAATTACAAATTATGTAGGTTTATTACTTTTATTTGTGCTTTTAATAAGAGCTGTTTGAAATTGTAAAGCTCTATCTTTTCATGAAATTGTGTGTCTGTCAGTATTCCAGAGGGAAGGCTGTCTCTGGGAGAAGGTATCAGAGTATGAATACTGCTGAATGATTCATTTATAAGTTGCTTTATTTTGTTAGGAGTTTTTCTGTTGTACTTTCCTCTATAATACCTAAATTTTACCATGCTGAAATAGGCTCATATTCTGAAAACCTTTGAGAAGGTGTGATATTACTTTGATCTCATAGGCTGGACAGCATGGCAAATGAAGCATAGCGGACTTCCTTAAGTAGCCTTAAGGTTCATCTGGAAGTGAGGCATGTATATCCCTGTTTATTCTGTGTTGTTACCAAAAGATAGCCTTTTCTGGGTGCATACATGCGAACATAGCACAGAGAAAGAAAACTCCTGTTTAAGGCAATTGAGTTATCAGGGAATCTGGATTTTTTTCTCCTGTGCTTGTAGGTATCTGGTGTGCGTGTGTGTGTTGAACACTAAGACGACCACTTAAATTCTTTAGAGAGGTTGAGGAACAGTAAGCAATAAATGGGATTATTGACCCACTTTAATAAATAGCCTGTTGAAAGAAATCATTTGTGTGCATATAGTATTTGTTCTATGCTACATAAAAATCTCTGATGCGGGCTTGACAGATTTGTTCAAAGAAGATATTTATTGTACCCTGAACTAGGTACATGTCTTGATTATTGATGTTTCTTGGTTTTGCTGGCAGAGAATGATCTTACTGCTTTTTTCTTTTTTCTTTCTTTTTTTTTTAAGAATCCCTGGCGTTATTCTTAACAGTAAAGAACTAGGATTTCCGCACCTTCGTTGCAGTGCTTCACACAGTACTGACTATGTGTGTTACGTGTGTCTGTGTTATGAGCTACTGAATATTGATATTATGCTCTTTACTCCCAAGACTGTATATCCTTTTTTTCTTCCACTTCTTTTTCAGAGGCAAGAAAAATATGCTTAAACTTGTGTCTTAAATGTGATTCAGCTTAGTCTTTTTTTTGTTATAATTTACATGGAGCTTAGATGGCTTAACAAACAACTTTTTTTGGGTCAGCTAGATGATGCTGAGGCAGCATAACACACTTTTCTGCAGCAGTTACCTTAATTAATAGGGCTCTTGCATGCTTTCTGTGAAGTCCTCGATACCAGCTTTAAAAAAGCCTCCTGATTCTTTAACCTTTCTGATCAGAAGGGTGTTACTGGAGGAAAACAACTGCTTAAAATGAAAGAAAGTCAAAATGGATTTAAAAAACTTTTAGAAGATTAATGTATACATTATTTTAGAGCTGGAAATACGGGGAGAGAAGGAATCTCAGTATGCAGTCTGTTCTAGGGGTCTAAGCTTGAAGACGAACAAGACGGTTCATTGAGATTTTCTTGTATTTTCCAAAGAAACAAATATATCTCGTCTGTGTCATTGTCTGTTAAGAAAATGCTAGTGTGAGTAATATTTGATGCAATATATTCCTATTTGTTTGTATCTGTGTGACATTTTGTTAAACATAAAAGCAAATGGGAAAATAAGGTGCATCAGGGGGATGTTATGGCTGAGAGGGAAGTTTATCACTGAGCTGTCATTGACAACTGAAAGAATTCGTAGACTCAAGTGTCACACAATAACACGTTGCTAACAGCAACTTATTTAAGTATATCATTCTGAATTTAATCTATGTGCTACCTTCAAGGTTAGTAGCTAGAGGATACTTGGGATCAAAGAAGGCAGAATATGAAAGAATCTATTAGAGTCTAAACCAAGTGCTTAACTTAGATGTTGAAATGGGTTTATCACCTGAATCCAGATCAATGAATCCGTGTTTAGCACTGAGTCTGTCGTAGTGTTTTGGCTGTCCAGAAAATGGTCCTATTCTTGAGGACAAGGCATCATGTGTACCCTCATCGTCAAGAAAATGATGCATGGAGTCAGCTGAGTTTTGCCTTCAAGAACTATTGAATCCCAAGAACCCTTGTCTGTGGTAACTGCTCTGTAAGGTTAGATCAGGTATTTTAAGGAGAAATTAATTTCTAGCAAGTTGAAGCAGAGCTTTGGTATGGAAAATTTAAGGAGAAGAACAAAATGATAGTAAATTGTTCCATTGCAAAGGACGTTTAGCTTAATATTTTACTTCAAACATGGAGCCACTTTTTACTACCTTTGTATTTTTCTTTTCTCCAGAGGAACTGGATAGTCCACAGAGATAATATTGGTTCCATTTCTTTCTCCTTAACTGGTTGCTGATTGTGAGGTTAACTTAGCAACAAATACATTTCTGAATGTTGTGGGTCCGTGAACAAGCTCCTGTTGACACAAGCATTCAGTAGCATTTTCCAGGATCAGTTCAGCTTTGCATGTTCATATTAATTGAATAGATTTCAAAGAGATCCATGAAGGTACGATTGAATATATATGGCTGCTGAATATGCCTGTATAAAGTCTCTTGTAGAATAACGACCCCAGATAACAGTTTTAAATTAATCATCATGTCCATTACAAGTTCCAAATGTCTGCAGAGCAAACATTTAGATCTTCCCTCTGTATGGAGGAACAAACTGTATAGCATGTAGCTACTAAAATTGTAAGACATCTATTTCAGCAAGCAACTTAATAGAACTGATGCAACTGTGAGACAAAAAATGTTACCCTGCCCATCATCATCTTAGAGAAATATTTTTTACTTCCTCGTAAGAACCTTGCTGACAAAGAAAAACATGCCTAATGATTCCAGGTATGGGTTGAAACATGCTATGTGGTCAAAGAAGGTCTGCAAAGAGCGGCTCCTTTTAGAAGAGTCTTGTGAAGCTTCTGGAAAGGAACGAGTGGGGATGTGGAAGAACCTGAGAGAAAGTTTGTGTTTGTACGTTGAGTTGTGATCTGGAGTAAGAAGTAAAATTTCCATAATTGCATTAGTAGCTTAAAATGATTGGGATAATTGAACTAGTTAGTTGATTCTGGATTGAAGGTCAGTGGTGGTGTCTGGAAGGAATTGTCTGAAGGAGAGAGGAGAAGCTGCTAATGGCAGATCTCAGTCACAGCGAGCAGGTGGTGTTGTCCTTTGACTTCAATAACCGTAGCTTTCTTCAGTCTTCATTTTGAGGTGATTTTTAGCTGCCTCTGCTGAAATAAAGAGGTCTAAGTCGAAAGACTGGTGTCAAAAGCATGGAGTCACTCAGTTAACACACTTCCCTCTCGCCTAAAATATCATATCCTTAATATGGGACTTGTTTCATATTACTGCCCAGCAAGATGGAATCCATGCTTCCAAATACATTTTTCACCGCTTACAGCTTTTGATGCAGTGCCTAAAGCTTGATTTGTCGCTTTGAGATGATTCCATATCAAGTGCCATGAATCAAATTATTTTCTAACACAATGGGGTTAGCACCTCTCCTGCTGTGACGAATGGTTTTGCAGAGGTACCAAAATAAATGCTCCATAGCAGCAAGGTTTATCCCATATTTCGAATAAAATCTGCCCACTTGTCCACTCTTCAGTTAGCTAGAGAGCAGTACAGGAAATTGTTTTCCTTTGAGGTAAATCCACATCAGTATACATCATGGGCTCTTTGGAATTAATTGTTCCTTGGAGACAAATTTCACTGAGTATGTGGGGCAGCTAGCTACAGGAAAGTACCTGTGAACTGGTACTCCATTCCACTGTCCTTGGCAGTGTGAAGGAAAACCAAACTACAAAACCTGAAAAGTCTGCTAGTCTTGATGTCTTCTTTTTTTAAGTCTACGTGCATAGCACTCCTTAAGTGCTTTTGTAATTCTTTCAAAGGAAACAATATATATGGGGGGTTTAGGCCTTGCATGTTTTGAGCAAGAGTGCAAGTTAACTTCTGGCAACTTTGCTGATGTGAATATTCTGGCTCTCCAATGAAAGAAGAATTAACCTAGCCATGTTTTTTTCTTTACCTATTTACAGATTAGAGAAATAAGAACACTTTGACTTTCTGTAAGGCCTTTCAGTTGCATACCTTCAAGCATATCATAAAATATGAATTATTTCATCTTTCCATCCATTATAATACTAACAGACCATTATAATCTCCATTTGTTGATGGAGTTATTGAGTCACATTGCAGTATTATGGAGAATTTAGATCATGATGGAGAGAAAAAAACTGAGATACCAGTGGGACATTTTAGGGACAGAGACATTCTACATTTTGTGAATAAGGAGACACACACACAAACACACTGACATGCATAATCAAATTTTAAAATAATTGTACACGTATTAGCTTCCAGAGTCTTTGATAGTCTTTCCCCAAATCAAAAGCTTTGACATTCAAATGGTGTTTTCGTCCTCATAAAATGTTAGAATAAAAAACCCAGGGCTATATTGGCAGTAAACTAGGGTTGCTTTCTAAGTGCTTGTTTGACTGCAGCAAACACTAGCATATTATTGATAGAACAGTTTTTCTTCAGGTGAAGGTTCACCTTCATCTAGAAGTTTATAGGACATAGTTTTATATGGAAACTTTTCTTTTTTACAAATATAGTTTGATATTTTACACAGGATATTTTCTAGACTATCAATTTTATACTTTTCTTTTGGATTGCACGTTACTAATGCATTGTAATTTCTCCAAAATGCTGTGCAAGAAGAGATAGCATATTGCTTGATGGTTTTGTGTATAAAATACTAGCCTTCCACATCAGGTACTGTATTTAACATTTAATTTGAAATCCCTGTGAGTTATACTGAACTGCTGAAAACAAGTTGGGTAGCTGGTGAAGCACAGTATCAAGGCCCATAGATAGTGTAAGAGGTGTTGTGTGGGGTTTTTTTGTTTTGGTTTGGTTTTTTTAGCTTTTTTGCTTAGGTCTTTCAAAAATACAGTGTCAGAGCTAAGATCCTATTTAGCTGCATCGGAAATGTTTTAATTTGCTAAATTGCAAACTCTAATGAAATTGCTGCATAGGAAAAAGTGATACCTACTCCTAATTAACTTCAGGTTTTTCCTTGGATACCCACATTATGAAGTCATTTGACATAAACTTGAGATTTTAGTCTACATGTCTGTAAACATCCATAACTAAATATCTGTATAGATGGGAAGAATAATTACATTAATGCTGACTGATTGGTTTCTGATATAAAGGTGTTTGCACCATTTGTGGACTAGTTCTCAATGCATTTGATTGTACTCTGATCAGCTGAGGGAGTATCAAGGACAAAAGTACTAAATTATTTCTGAACAATTATAGGGTATGTAGTCTTCACAGTGAGAGGGGAAGGATATTGCTTTTGGTCCATAGCACAAACTGTTTTCTTAGATATGAAATTGGATTATCCCATAGCGAGATATGTTTTGAAGTAACCCTTTGGAATCCTTTTGCATCTGGTGCCCTTTCAGTAATGTAAATTCTTTCAGCTTTTCTGCCAGGCTTTGTATTTAGTTAAGGATCTTTCTCCCAAGTATGTATTTAACATGCTTAAACCACAGCGAATCTCAGTCTAATGTAACTTTAAACTTTTTTATTTCAGCATTTTAGAGCTTCCTTCTTTTATCTCATTTGATAATAAACAGGAACACATGCACACACAGTCATGTTAGGGCATGAAGATGAAGTTCAGATAATGGAAACAGACAGGTGTTGAAAGATATATAGGAATTAAATATAATATTGTATCATTTGTCATAGAATTTCTGGTATCAATGGATAAAATGTGGCAACCTAAGTGAGATTAGCCTTGAAGGTATCTAAGGCTGAACAAGGGTCAGCCAGACAGCCCAATGAGTTAGCTGATTTTAAGTGTTGTGTTGACCAGTTAAATCTGCAATTGAAATAATAGCTAATGTGAAAGCAAAACCAAATTTTTTATTTAATCAAAACAGAAATTAAAACATCATTTGGTCGTGCAACAGATTTTGCAAGGCAAATCCTATTCTTATTAATAATCTTATATTCCTATTCAAATCCTATGAGTTCTTACTTCAGTGTTGCTATTGTACGCAGGAGAGAATGGCACACACACACACTTGCTGAAAGAAATACTACAATAGAAATTTCAAAATGAATAAATGTCTCTGAGAAAAATCATATTCGCTTCATCATGTAGCATTTATATTAGCGCTGCTACTTTACTGGAGACAAATTAAGGGGATGACTTATTAGAAAAAAATTACTTGCACACACTGTAATTGCATTAGGTTAAGAACCCGTAAGTGCTATCCCAAATAATGGAAAGAAAATGTAATCATTTAACCTTATGAACTCTTGTCCATATTTGGTATTTGGATATCTGCTGGAATTATCAATTCCAATCTTATTTTTTATGTTATTTTGTGTCAGGCTTTTTGGTAGACTCTTCTCAAAATTGCAGCAAAGTCTATCTGAGACGTATACTTTCTGTACGGAAACATGTAAGAACAGTGAAACAGGAATCTCAGTAAGCAATTTTACAATATCAACTTTGGCATATGGCAATTCACTCTTGTCCAAAGTCATATGTACCATTTGCAATCCGTTTGAAGAGACACATTAGGAAAAACTGCAGTTTGAGGTGCTCGATGACCTGCATGGCTTCCCTTTACAGAGCTGAATTTCACATTGAATTATTGTAAGTATTCTGTAATTGTGAAATACAAATACACATGAAATCTCCATCTTTTCTGATTTTTAAATGTGGTTGACTATATCCAAAAACATCTATTTAGTGAGAAACTTGGAATTAAAATCTAGAAATCCTTTTTCTTACTTTTGTGCCTCCATCACAAAATCAAACCTAGGCTTTTGGGGTGTCCTGGTTTCGGCTGGGATAGAGTTAATTTTCTTCCTAGTGCTGTGTTTTGGATTTAGTATGAAAAGA